>JAHWFP010012030.1:0-14363 GCA_023313725.1 Lithobius niger | reverse complement strand
GGCTTGCCATGTTTTAATATTTTAATTCATAAACCTGATGACGAAAAATGATTATTTTCGAAACGTTGTTCGCCTTTATTTTGTAACACTGCTTGGTTTTATCTTTAATAATCTGTTTTTGTGCTTTTTTATTCCATA
The DNA here is from genome assembly GCA_023313725.1 of Lithobius niger. NCBI lineage: Eukaryota > Metazoa > Arthropoda > Chilopoda > Lithobiomorpha > Lithobiidae > Lithobius > Lithobius niger. The sequence goes on along the minus strand of JAHWFP010012030.1, from coordinate 14,225 downwards.
ACATTCTAAATGCAAATATAGTCTTCTGTGTAGTGCACTGTACGCTTCTTAATTGGCTTTACATTGCAAAGCTTACATCCCTAATTTTTTTTGCCGTTGAGTGTCATTCTAAAGGCCGCGAGACACCAGAAAGCTCACAGCATTGAGGAGCCTTACTTATAAAACATTTTCGAACCCTGAAAGGTTGTATCCTACTACAAAACATGTATTTATAGTGTCCGCGGCAGATCTAGAGTTCGCCCAAGAACGAACACAGATAATCGATTGTACGTTTTCAGTAGCAGAGTGCCTTGTTGATATCCAAGATGGTTACAAAAAACAATGGCGGCCATCGATTAAAGCCACCCCCTCCAGGAAGACGTGGCCGATCACAAAATACTTGCAGGACTCAAGATACACCGCGCGCACAATAAGTTGATAAGTTTACGTCCGAAAGCTCTCTGAGACTGGATATGTGCTAGCAATTTGCTTCTTTTGCTTCTGCAGGATGTGTAGACTGCTTGTCTGCAGGAGGACGTAGATTTCGTACGTGCGTCACTCAGCTAACCCTTGACCTTTTGCTGTCACGTCTCGACGTTGACAATGGCTCATTATACGGTTGTTCACGCACTTTGGGATCCCAATTTAAAAATAGATAGAGCTGGAAGGAAAAGAGAAGCGCCTGTTCTTTTCTCGTCTCTTCGTCAACTTTTTGACTCCTCTTCTTCAGTTAGACAACAACGCGCGTCATATATTGATGTTGATTCTAAGAAACCGGCTTCCCAAACTTCATGGAGCAGGAACTACGTCACTTTATCGTGTATTTTCTAAGTTTTCGAGTTTCACTGAGATTAATTCATAGCGGTGTCCTAAATCTCATGAATCTCATGATAAAAAGCTTGTGTAAGATCTAGGTGATTTTTTTTTTTTTTGTCGGAAGCTAGCAACAATATTAATAAAGCATCTTTTTGTTGGAAGGTTTGTTTTTTTAGACGAGTTTCACCTAGATTAAGAACATAACTAAGGTTCAGGTAGCCAAGTACTGAGTCCTAGTTATGTTCTTCATCTAGGTGAAACTCATGTAAAAAAAACCTTCCAACAAAAGAATGCCTTATTAATTTTGTTTCTTGCTTCTAAAAAAAAAACACCACCTGGATCTTACAGAAGCTTTTTATCAAGAGATTCATGAGATTTAGGACACCGCTATTCAAATTTAGGAGATTCCCACCTCCTTCTGTTCTGACACCCATCAGCTAACTAATTCAAATACGTAACATTAATGCAACCATCAGAAAATCATCACTTCGCAAATGCCTGAGATCACTGTCGCGTCAACGGTTGGAACGTTTCAATTTATAATCGCTCTTATCATCACTGGAACTCGCACTGAACGTCTTTTCTTGTTAACTTGTCTCACGTTCTAAGTCATTCATTATTTGTACCACTATAGAGGAGCGTCATGTGACGTCATTTTGGCTACGAGACACCATTTGGAGGTAATAGCTACAAGGTGCACTAAATTAAAATGTAACGGAAAACAACGGCACTTCTAGTCAAGACAGTGCTTTGAGAGCGGATTTCTATGCTTAAAAGAACGTTGTTTTCTCCAGCAACAAAAATCGCGCGTTATAGGCTTAAGAAATCCAGTCTAATTGCATTGGCTTCAATAAGACGATCTTCCTTTCTCCCTCCAGTGCTCCTTGCAGCTAACCCAGTTACTGGCTCCACGATAGAGTTATACACAATAAAACTACGTCGTGTCACTGCCCTATTGGTTGTCCAGAGCGACCTGATAAAGCTTTTCAGTTTTCGCTACCCCAGTCAACTTCCGGTAATGGCCGGGGCTTTACCTCGATGCTAAAACGTTTTTCAGATCGCCCTGGATAATGTAGTGGTACAAGTAATGACTTCGAACGTGAGAAAAGTTATCAATAAAGACGTTTTGCGAGAGTTCCAGCAACGGTCAACGGCGGATAAGCGTACAATTTTATAACGCGCAATACAGGTATGGATTGTTCTGCGATATGATTTCTGGCTGGTTTCACACTTTTCATTGTACTCTATATCCATGCGGGGCGACAAAGAGTCCTTGTGGTAATGTGATTGCTGCACACGCACTGGAAAATGCAGCTATTCAGCTAATATCAGGGAATATCAACTGATTGGGTAACAGGCTCCATTTCAGTTACCGAAGCAAAACTCCCTAGCTGTCTTTCTCCATTGCCATGTAATAATTCCTGAGTTGTATTTCGTCTAAAACGTCCTTTAGTCAAGTTTGACTTATTTTGGACGAAACGAGCATTTTCAATTTGGAAGATAAGTTCCAGGAAGCAATAACAGCTCATTACAAATGATAATTTTAATCCATAATTACATTCTCCTAGCATCTAGTGACGGCATCCTGAATTCTAAATACAATTCTCGTTTCACATTGTACTTAAGTGCTAGGAAGCAATAACAGCTCATTATAAATGATAATTTTAATCCTGAATAACATTCTCCTGGCTTCTGTGGTGGCTTTCTGAACTATAAATACTATTCTCGTTTCACATTACTTAAGTTCTAGAAATCAATAACAGCTCATTATAAATTATAATTTTAATTCCGAATAACATTCTCCTGGCATCTAGTGACGGCTTTCTGAATTCTAAATACAATTCTCGTTTCACATTATACTTAAGTTCTAGGAAGCAATAACAATTCATTACAGATTATAATTTTAATCCCGAATAACATTCTCCTGGCATATAGTGGTTGCGTTCTGAATTCTAAATACAATTCTCGTTTCACATTGTACTTAGGTTCTAGGAAGCAGTAACAGCGCATTATAAATGATAATTTTAATCCTGAATAACATTCTCCTGGCATCTAGTGGTGGCTTTCTGCACTCCTGAAAACAATTCTCGTTTCACATTGTACTTCGCAGGACAGAATGGAAAGAAGTTAAAAGTCTTTGGCTTTCGTCCCAATTTCACGGCTCGCGTCAGCCCGTTGTCGGTTCGAAGAGAAAGAATTGCTTTCTCGTTGTAATGGTTTTGCTTTCAGGACAGTCTCACAAATCGTGGCTCTAAAATTGGACCCTAATTTCGCCATAATCGTTCCTCCCAAGATCAGTTCGCTGGGATGTAACAGCTTTATGAGTTTTAGAAGATGTAGTGGTCTCCCTTTTAAGAATGAGGTGTACTTCCTTCAACACTTCGACTCTAGGATGCTTTGTGGCATGGTTTCAGGGTGTGATGTATTACCATTTTCGATTTTCTCTTTACGAGAGGTTTTCGGACGCGAGTTGTTTGTCTCAGGCAGAATTTGTTAAATTCTTACTGACTTAAATTCAACTTCACATGCCTTGGTTTGGCTTTACTATATGCCTTTATTTATATATTTATGTATTCAACTAATGTATTAACGATCACGTTGGATACCAGCTTAGTACTTGTTAAGCATGAGGCGAATTCGTTGATTCTATGATGCTTTCGTATGAGATTACCAGTATAGAACAACGATAATAACACCATATTGGCTACGAGGCGGTACCTGGCCGTTAGTTGCAAGGTGCACTGAAGGAAAAATGGAGGTGGAAAACAACGGCATCTTCAAACAAAAGCCGATGCTGAGAGATCGGATTTCTTCGGCCTAAAAAACGTTGTTTTGTCCAATCCCTTACGCTGCGAAACATATACCGTCAGTCTATTGTAGCCCGGGCTACTTGTTCAAAATCAAGCTATTTTGACCCGTCTACACTACAGAGACCAGACTACAGCTAGAGACCAGCGGCTTATACACTACTACTTAGAGAGGAAATGGCGCAGTATTAATACATGTAGAAAATGTGTCTGACATTTAAAACGGTAAATAATATCACATGAATGCTTTTACCATTATTCTTTAATAAGCCGTAAACGTGCTCGTAACCTATAGTAAAGAAGAATTCTTTTTTAAATCGAGTCATTTTCACCCGGCTATATAACTAGAGGCCGGCTGCTACTATAATTCGTGATTGGGGAAAACACCCGGCTACAATTAGTGACCAGCTACAATTGAGGAACCGACCACAAACAGAAGATTTACGGCTTTAAGGTTGTAAATCGGAAAGGAAAATATTCCACTTGTTGAAAACTAGAAGTGGAAACAAAAACTAGATGCAAGAAAAAATTGAGAATTTTTAGGCTCAAGAAACCCGCTTTCAAAGCATCTTTGTGTAAGTCCAGTGCCCCTTGAAGCTAGCTCCACTACTGGCAACCTATATAGGATAGAATAAGTTATTGTCACTGTCAATTGGTAATTACTTACTAAGTTATTTTGTAAGTAAATTCTGAGTAAGGAGTTACAAGTTGATGTCTTATCTCACGAAGTTGTGATGAGACGTCTGTTTGACATTTTAAATTCTGTCCTGTTGCCACCTTGTCTTCTTACAGTCTCTTCGTTCGCTTTGTCTTTTCTGAATTTCCTTTTGCCAATTTCAAAATTTCCCTCTTTCCTATAGCAAATAAAACAACGCCCTAGGGTATTTATTTGCATTGAAACAACTGATGCCTAAATTCTCAACTTATCAAAATGTTATCAAAATTCTGCCATCGATCGCAAAATGCAGTTGACGTGGCCAGCCTCTTCATTAAATGGTTTTATTTAAAATGCCATGTTTAGATTCAGTAATGTTATTGCAGATTGGTTCGTATAAGCACTAAGTTCGAGTGACTGCATGGATGCTGCACTTTGCACATAACTAATTACGAAGCGCGAAATGGCGACTCGCCCTTTTACGGTACGTTTTGAACTTAGTGTTTAAACTGCATGGAATTTGTGAAATATGCATGGTGCCTTATCATTAAATATGTTTCGTATATCACATACATACTAAAATTGTTTACCTCACAGCATGAAAGCTAGTCTACAACGCTTACGGCGAATCGGTGATGCATGGTAAACAGAATAGTGACGGAGATATATGGCTGGCTGCACGAACGATCTTCTGTACCAAACTAACTAATCAGCTGTCGCACTTCTACTGGGTGATTCGAAATTAATAACAACTCAAAATACAGTACCAGAGGGGAGTAAACAGTAAAAAAAAGTCCCCTCTTGGACTACATATAGAATTATTTGTACTCTGAAAAACTTCTCGACTTGAAAATTTTTCAAGTCCGGGAATTTTTATCATGTTTCTCGTGAACTTAAAGATTTGGACTTCGACTGTTTTCTCCCCTGTTATAGGCTTAAAAAGTAATTTCTTTTTTAAATTTTGAATCACCCTGCGTTTTATTTTGTGTATTTCACTCTTAACATTCCCTTGGTTTTATATGACGAATAAATACCACACCATACCATACCTAAAAATATGGAACACTGAGCATGATGCTTATCGATCCTGCTCCTAACGTTTGTAAGGGCAGAATGTAAAAAGCTATTGTCCATTTAACTGAAGGTTGTTTGTTTTTTTTTTTTTGTGTGGCAGTTTTTCTGCATTCGCTCAGACTTATGAAAAATTTTGCAATTTCATGAAGGGTTTGCCAAATATAAGAGGGTGAGTCCTTGTAATGGTACGCCAAGGGTATTGTATAGAGCAGAAATGCTAGATAGCGTAGACGTCGTGGCACTTATTAAGATACTGGCATCGTACCCGGCTTCGCCCGGGGATTTGTTTGACCCGTGGTTGTTTCCCAGTATTTGCTCGGTGTTGCCTGATCGTTCACTGCAACAGTCAATTTTTCTTTGTGTAAAACTCCCCCTTTCCGTCACTCCTCTCCCTCCACAAAGCAATATCGTAATCAAATAGTGGGTGTGACATATGCACTGCCCCACCAACAGGCATTCCCCGTTCAGGCAGCTCCCCACTCCCATTACCGTGCGAAAAATGACTGTCCTTCGTACATGACGTCATTTAAGACATGCCTTTGCGATGACCGCGCAGAGCAAATTGTTAGTCGAGGCAACAATGTGCCAATTTGAACTTCCTTTCCGGGAAACAACGTCCCAGTTTCAACTTCAAGCCAAAGAATTGACACGCTCGCACGTTTTCATTGTTCCCCTTCCGGGGGTCGTTGCGGTTGCTTCATTTCTGCTATGAGACTTTGGTTTATAATGTAAGAAGATTAAAAAGAAAACGCATCATGAGCGTGCTACCAGTACCAGGCCGCCGTGGATAAATTTTGGGCACATTTCTTCCGTTTCGTCAGTTTTTGACTAATTTTTACATTCCGATAAACGATTTTAATCATCTCAACAAGACCTTTCCACTGGTGGAACAGCCAAATCAATAGTTAAAGCGCTAAAAAGTTATTCTATAAAAACCAGTGAACTGGTGGGTAAACAGACTGGATGCAGAGAGTTTTTTTTTGTTCGACAATTGGTGTCTCGGACCGTGACAAAAAGTTCTGCTGCAGGAAGCATGCTTTTGTCGAGGTGAGTTCCAGCGCGCCTCTCCGTCGAGAGAAAAAAAGTGTAGCGGCGTGCCGCTCCTGTGCACTCCGGCACTGATGATAATCTTACCAAATTGTAATCACAAAATTCTAATCCAGGGTTCAGACAAAATCATGGAAAATATGGAAACCTGAAATCTCAGGGAAAGTGAAAATGGAGACAAAATCTCAGGGAAATTTCTGGAAAAAAAAAGCAAGAATTTTTTTGGAATCTAAGGGAAAAGGGAGGGAAATAAAAAAAAATGTCTTGTGTCTGATCTGCAAGTTCCATTGAATTAGCAGATCAGAAACAAAATCCTAGGCTAGTAACAAATATTTTAATTTGTGCTTTAATATGTTCAAGTATTTTAGATATAACTTCAATAAACCAAATAAACCAAGGCTAGTCCCAATATCTGTGATGAAAATGTGTTTAGTCCCGTCAGGACTTCCAGTCTCTAAACAGCTACGTTGTGGAATGTTGGGTTATTTTCGTACAAAATATTCATAAAACATTAGTAAACCTATTTCCCTAACTGAATATCTTGTAAACACCTGGAAATTGCCATTGGCTGCACCTGGAAAACCCGGAAATGTCAGGGAAATTGAGAATTAAGAAATTATCTGAACCTTGTAATCACAACAAAGAAATATTACCTTAACTTACCAATCAGAAATATCGTAAGGTAGTGGCCTACAGAACACTCCACAAAATAACCAACACATTCAGCATTACCAACCGTATTTCTCTGATTCAGAGTGGTATTTTGTTGATATATCCTTGGTAATCCATGGGCAAATTCACTAATAAAGATTACCCAAAACCTGATACTCAACTAACCAACAAGTCAAATACAAAACCAGCTCGACTCTCTAGAGGCACGAGCCTTTTAAACATACACCACAAGATGTTGCTAACCCCAGTATAAGTCAAATCTTCTTTCAAAGTGCAGGGAGGGTGAACCGTTTTTCTGGCCCGCATCCGACTTTTATTTTTTGTAGCCTACCTACCCCCACAGCCCGTGCCTTTAGTTTTTGTGCCCCGTAGCCTGCGGAGTGTCAATCCAAGGCTGACAGCTGAAATGACTTGGCTTTACACCTTGGTCTGCCTGACTGGGATTCCCGCCAAACCCACACACGAACCCACCCACACACGAAGGAAGAATACAAAAGCAAGAGGCTTGTGGAATGACACAATGCAGCCGGGATTGGGGTGTAGGGATGGGAGGGGGGGTGTTGGTATCTGGTTTGATTAATTTACATTTGTTTGTTCAATTCTGGGTATACATGATTCGGAATGGCGGTTACATTTTTTATGTTTAATATTTCTTGCAGTCAAGCATTATGATGGCATCGCATATTTTTTACTAATATCAGGAATGGGCCATAGGATGCTACGAATAATAGCAACTATATGAATAGTTGTGCCATTTTGAAGACCAGCTTTCTGGACAATCGGGTGAATTTTGGAATTCTAAATGTAAAGGCTACATTCGCATTCTTCAAGGGAAGGTATCTTGCAGGGTGCGCACCGGATGCACTCCACCCCCCCCCCCCCAACCCGGGTCCGTTAAAAAATACTTTGATTCGAACACCCTCTAATAACAATTCGAACATCCTCCTTACCCCCACCACCTCTCTTAAACTAAATCCTGGAGTTTGGACGCTATAAATGTCATGTTACCAAATACTTATTTCTGCATTTCGGGTTAGTCCGGGAAAATTCATAGATTTAACGAGTTTGTATGAATTCAAATGAGGGTGTAAGCAACAAAAAGGTAACAATCAGTAGCAGAGGGACAGTAGAGTGCACATAAAATGCACAATTAGCGATCTTTCGAAGGAATCCCTACTTCGTTTATCAAGTAATATAACAAAAAAATAAGAGATACGTCAAATTAAACACTTTAAAAAAAACCTCATAACGTAAAAACTCAAAGCACTAGAATAAAAATAATGAATAAAATGGTACTAAGAGAGCTTAGAAATTGCTAGAGGGGAATCTGACCTCTTACCTGCTAGTACACATGGTGCACCTAGCATGGTGCACATAGTGCACCTGCACTGGCATGGTGAGAGGTAAGGTTCCCTACTGGTAGTTTCTAAGTTCTCTTAGTACCATTTCATTGATTATTTTAGTTCTTGTGCTTCGGTATTTTACGTTTTATGGATTTTAAAGTGTTAAACTTAATTTTTTTTTTTTAATTAACAGCCCTAACAGCCGAAGCAACTTAATGCTCGTGTGGTTGAGCCGACTAAATTTTGAACACTGCCAGACTTTTTTGAGAAGAAGAAATATCCAGTAAAGGGAGGTGCCAACCCGGGGATTTGTGCTGGGAAACCTCTGATCATCGTATGGGCCGAAAGATTGAATTGACCAGAATAGTTCCCATAGCTGCTGAAGGAGCATGGTAGCCTCTCACGCTATCCTGGCGGGAACTTTGCCAAGATCCCCTTTCCAGGGGTTCGGCCAGGTCCGCAAACCTCCAGCAACCAGACCGAGCTCTCTCACTGCTCAGCCACAATGACCATTTTGGCTTCTTAGCCGTATCTCTTATTTTTATGACTTGAAAACGAAGCAGGGGTTTCCTTCGAAACGTTGCGAATTGTGCGTTTTATGTGCACTGTACTACCTTTCTATTTCTGATCATTTATGTAAATTCTACAGAATGCAGCTGACACATGTACACCCATTACTAAAGAACAAAAGCTCCAAAGCCAGAATAAGCAAAGGAAATGGGTGCAGGCGAAAAGACAAACAAAGGCACTGAAATTGAAGCGTTGAAAAACGCAACGGAAAGACAAAGAACTTCTGAGAAAAACAAAGCACGCAGGAAAAAAAGAAGAAAAGGTGAAAGAAACCCCGTGAACGGAAATAGAAAGCAATACAACAAAATGTGGTAGCCAGCGGAAAGTTAAGACAACAACAAAGGATTGAGAAATGAAGACAAGTTGTTGAGAGATACACAAGGAGAAGGAGATGACTGGTTACGAGGCTTTTGTCTGAGGTTTTGGTTTCGAGGACAACTGGAGAGGGGAAAAAAATTTAACGAGAATTTTTACTTGCACAGGAAAGCATCATTAAATCGAGGATCCGTTCACATCTTTCGGTTTGAGAGGTAAACTGCAGTTCGACTGTTGAAATGTTTACTGTCAGTTTGAGAGGTTTAATAACTTCATGTTTGTGTTTAACTTTAAGGTTAACGGTTTAATCCCCTCAGTACCAGGGACTCTGTAAAGCAAAGGGACAGGATTCAATGCCAACAACGAAAAGTAAGTTTTGTACGTAGGGGAAAGGCTTGGTCTCCAAACCAAAAAGATGTAAGATCGGGGTCTGAGAAAGTGTTGAGAAACAAACTACATCATTGTAGCTTGGTTTATAGTAACATTAACCCATTCCGTAGCAGGGAAGTATGTCTTTGCGTTGAAAAAGAAATTTTGTGAGGGTTACGTGGAAGCCCCAGCACATCGAACAAAGCATACCTGAATGTTGGTCTCTCAGCCAAAATGTTTTGAGATCGAAGCACCTTGCAAACCTACACAGGAGACGTCTCCAATAGAGTTAAAAAAAAATATCAAAGAATAAACTACCAAGCGTGCAATTTGGTTTGAAAGTAATATTAGCTATTTCTGAATCAGCAACGCAGGTGAGGTCCAGCAGATAAGGTTTTAAAGTAATATTATAGCTCTTCTGAACCAACAACGCAGATAAGGTCAAGCAGATGACGTCGAGCAGATACGGTCCACGAAATCGTAAGGGTTCCCTGGAATCTGATCACAGCGAGCTAAGCACAGCTGAGTGATTAAAGGCTTGGTCAAGAGCAAACGACATTGAAAAGATTTGTCAACCCAAAATGGGATTTAAAACTTATAAAAGTTAAACAACATGAGGAGGTCTTTATCATTTTCAAATCATTCTTTTGTTGACAAAGCGAGCTACACCGTGATAATTTATGCATTTGTTAAAATATACAGCAACTTCACAGACCATTACTTTGTCGCTGTAATTTCCAAAAGTATCTGTTGTTTACAAAACGGGTAGCACAATGCGTTTGTAAAAAAATGTACGGTACAATACTGCATCGTTGTCATTTCCAAATCATTCTGTTATTTGCAAAACGGGTTGCACAACTATGCGTTTGTAAAAATGCATGGCACAGTCTGAACCATTGTCATTTCAAATCATTCATTTGTTTACAAAACGGGTTGCAAAATTTAAACATTTGTTAAAATATAAAGCACTGTACTTAGCTCGGTGACATTTCCAAATCATAGTGTTGACAACGGGTGTAACCAATAGGAAATTAAAAAAAAAATAAAATAAAATAAAAGACAGGGGTCGGGCACTGTCCTTTGCAAGTAATTTTTTTCATGTCTTCATCCTCTCTGCAGTAACGAATGGAACATGGAAAAGCATATTCATCATAAGAGCATTTCACGATAAGAATAGACAATGCTAATGAGCAAACAGGGTCGCCGCGTTAAATTTTCCTGGTTGTACACTTTGTCTTGGTCAAATGGAACCTCTCTCTCTCTCTCTCTCTCTCTCTCTCTCTCTCTTTCTCGCTGATCCCGTATTCATTTTTATTTTATTTTTATCTCAGCTTTTCAAGTCAACGCATGCACAACACCGCAATTTTTATTTTTAGAATTTCAGTTCTCATTATTCTTCATCCCAAACACAAATATGAGCGACGATTGTCGACGACGGTTGTTCTATTTTTAATAACGCTCCAGTACGCAGCCGACGCCGAACACAAGCGCCGTAGCCAGCACATTGGCTTCGCGTGCCTCATTATCTTGCCAAAACCAACGGAAGAAGACAAAACGCATTTTTTAAATTATTAAAAAAAAATATATGAAAAAATAAATAAAAAAAATAAAAAGAGACATCCTCCCGTTCCCTCTTTCAGCGGCCAAATCTGTTGTGTTTCGGAAACAACACCGTGACAAATTAGGTTCATAATCCGATTGTGACTGCCATTCTTTACCGCAATGTGACGCTACTTAACAGCAGCGCCCTCACACGACAAAGTCAATCCCTAAAACGCTCCAGCTTGCCGGGTTTTTTATTTTTTTTATCACCGCAGCGCCGTTATGTCGAATCTGTTGAAGGAGGGCTTTGTTACGGAAGCTAATAATAATGTAATAACCGTGGTAATAAACCGTAATAATGCGAAGACGGGAACGGGTCTTTTTTTTTTCTTTCAAGAAGACAGTTCAGTGTCGTTTTTTAATAATAAATAATAGTTTTTGACATGATTATGACAATGGGGTGGCCCGGACCACCAGCGTCGTAACGGTGCAATTATGTCTTCAAAGAGGGAGAATTTGTGGAACAAAAATAAAATGAACTTTCAAAAACTGCTTGTCAGGCTAAATAAAATAATGGAGCATTAATAATTTGTCAGCAGCAATAACTAGTGAGGTATTTTAGAAGTCAATAAATGTCTAGCCGCGTGGTATTATGCCAAGTTGTTACCAACGGGAGGCCCAGGGATGTGCCTTAAATATGATATGTAAAGGTGCGTACAAATCCACAAGAACGCGAAACATCCCTGTAATAAATTACTGCAAATCATGAAAAGCCTTTGAAAATCCTCCACCATCAAAAATACAAATAAAATAAATTTAAAAAAATACTAACAAAATCAGGACAAATTTAGCCATCAGGTCATGGTTGATATATCACCATTATTAATACTGTAAGCGTTCGAGGAATATCAGCATCATTGGCATCTCTTCTGCAATTCGATAATGGAAGCTGCCGACGGATGCACCATGAGTGCATGCCATCCTTAGACCGATTACCTTCAAGATTTAGACGAGTTAGCAGCAGTCATGAAAAATTTGCTTTAAGAATTACGTTACACTTGAAGACTATATCCTGTGCAGATAGCTTGTCAAAAGCTTATGGAAGTAGTGATGGCGTCCATAGTCCAGTTCAAAGATAAACGAGCAGCTAAAGCGGTCCTTTGTACAGTTCTGCCACTTCCAATGTTGAGACGCACACCTCTACCACGCACTGCAACAACAATATCTATTATATAATCTAAAAGCAGTAACCATCACAATTGCCTGTTAAAAATAAGTTAGCTTAGGCCTATTTTACATTTTTGGCGTAATTGTCAGCTTTCAGGCTTAATTTTTACGTGTAGTTTGGCGTAAGTGGCAATAAACGGAGAATTGGATTGTTTCATTTTTAAAACACAGTGTACATCTAATGTTACAACGTAATGCGCAACGTAGCCTATATAGATCAGTGGTAGTAGGGAAGAGACGGGGGAAACGCAATAGATACACGTTTTAATATGCTGTTGATTCCGTAGCAACTCATAGAAACTTGACGGTGCCGTGGTAACGTGATTTTAGGCTTAATTTTATTAACTGCAGTTTTGTTATTTCGTAAGTAGCAGATAGGCCTAATGGAGAATTTGCTTCGACTGTAAGCCTATTCATTCATGCAACAAGCAACGAGACTATTTTAAACGAAGCTAAAAGCCTTTTGTATTTTCGGCTGCGTGTTATACTTTAAGATTTCAATTCGTCGATCAAATGTTATTATTTAATTTAGTTACGTCGGAGAAGTCTATTCGCTATAAGGAAGTAACGATGTTTTAATTTGTCGTGTTTTTTAACTAACGTTTGACAATGAAACTAACGTTGTCATTAGTGGTCGTCTCTATCTGGTACCATTCCGAAGTTGCAAAAAGCGACGGACGGAAAGACAGACGCACAAAGTCGTTGCAATAGTCTTCTCAGCGGGTACGGCTGTACAGAAGAATAAAATGTAGCCAACCAGTGCACAAGTAAAACAATAAAACACTACATTTCGGGGGTAAATGCACCCCGTTATCAAGCTTGGATATCAGCTCGAAGTTTTTGAGCTGATATCCACACTTGCATTTATCGCCAAAACATCGTGCTTTATTGTTTTACTTGTGTACTAGTTGACTACGGCCCACCCTACTGGAAATGCTTTACGGTGAGAAATCGTGAAAATACCTAGTTACAGGCTTCACGATTTCACCTTAAGCATTTTAGTTCGTAATTTTTCTGCTAGAAATTGACTTAAAAAATCTTCATATATTCAATCAATGGTTGACTGTGCGACTGTATTTCATTATTAAAAAGGAGTCTGGGATATAAGTTCTTTTAACGTAAGTGCACAAGACACATTTTCATACGAAAAGTTTGGTACAGCACCCCCCCCCCCCCTTTACAGACTTCTGGATCCGCCCCTGGTTATACTAACTTTCTAATTGGAATAGACTTTTCAAAATTTGTCTTATTAAAATTTGCTGGACCCAATAAAGGGGCTAATAAGAATAATAATACTCCTTTTGCTAAGAAGGATAGCGTGCTCCAGCAAAATAAAAGAACAAAATAATGGGCAGGGGCAAAAAACGGAAAAGGAAAAAAAAAAAAAGAACAAGACCCGATTCATTCCAGAGAAAAAGCGAAACAGAAAGAACCACTTGAGCGTCTTTTTTTTTCCCGTCAAGAGATCTCATTCCAACTAGAATCAAAGCAATTGGCATCAAATTGAAGAGCAGATGTAGATAATGAAGATGGTGCACAATGAATTGGCTGTTCTTTGTACTGCCACTCGGTCGCCCTCTGGAGGCAGGCAAGTAAGGACAATCACTGCAGCCAATTGCGCCAACCATCTACAAATTAAATTCCCCCCTCCCTTCTCTTCTCTTGATCATCCTATCTTCGTGATATACCGTCATGACAAACAACTACTTTATTCTGTTTTGTCGAAAGGTAATTGGCTGCATCCAATGGATAATGGAAGACAGAAAAGGATGAACACTGATTGTATGAATGAAAATAGAAGAAAAAAAA
>JAHWFP010012029.1:6483-20817 GCA_023313725.1 Lithobius niger | reverse complement strand
ATAGGATATGCGACCCGACTTCCAAATTGTCGATGACCCCCGCCCCAAAACCAGGGGGGGTGGGGGAGAGACAGCCCTTCCCAAACTCCAGAAATATTCTGACTCCTCCACCGACATACATAAGCTTTTCTGATGCCTTTTCCGGTTAAATGTAGATGATTTCTTCTGGACTAATTGGCATTGATAGGTTCCCAAATGTGCGGAAAACGTGATATGTAACTTAAAAGATGTTCTTGAAATATTCAAAGAAGTGTTCTTTAAACCACCTTTGGATGCAGAATTCATGACGGTAAAATAACTTTTGATGCAAGGGATGCTTGCGTAGTATCGTTCGAGTCAGCATTTCCATATCCTTCATAATATCAACACGGGCAACATGAAAAAGTCAGAATTTTTTCCGTTATATTGTACAAATTCTGTATTGCAAGGGATTTCAATTGTATTTTTGTAGTTTACGAGTGTTAAAAACTGCCTCTTGTAAAATGAAAGTGTACCCTTCACGGAAGAAAAAGCAGCACGAAAAAAGCCACGGAATAAACAGCAAAAAAGGAAAAAATGCATCGCTGAAAAAACCTAATTGTTTCGTGGATCTTTGTGGGTGTGTGTGTGTTTTTTTTTTTTAAGATCAAGTCAGTTGCCTTGGCTCGAATTTCACCTGGCAGGCAAAAGAGTTTCAACAGGAAACTTGTTTTTTTATACGGTTTTTTTTTTAAGCTTGTTCTTCTGTTCTTCCTCAGCTGTTTTTACCAGGCTTTCTTCCCCCTCGATTCAAGTGTGTGAAACATTTGAAAACATTGTGCAACACGGTTCGAAACTGTACGCCAAATTTATCGAAAACTCGATTTCCTTAAAGCCAAAAATAATAATGTGACAAAAGATGCTATGGATTGACGCCCACTTGAGTTGAGCCACAGAGAGAAAGAGAAGCCGGGAGCTTCCAAAACTGGACGAAACGCTGCGGGGATGCCTGGCGCTTTTCAAGGTCAAATCGTCTCGCCTGGAGGGGAAACAGAGTGGGTGGGAGAGACAAGCGATGATAAGAATGCCAATCATTTGAGAACCGCCAAGTCAACAGCTCTCGTCTGCAGTCGTGTCCAACATGACCAATAAAATTAAACGTAAATTAAGTGAAAAACGCTTACTTCTGACACACAAACACCTTGTTGTGTCACATCATTTTACGAAACAAACAAGATGCAAAACGGAAAGGACATATGTCCATTTAAAGCCACCCGGCTATTAAAGCGAAATAAACGCAGAAGAAAGGAAGCCACCATTTAGTAGTAATTATAAAAACGTTACGGAACGTATCTCGGTAAACATTGGTAAGGTAAAACAAAATAATAATTGCGTCCTAGTACGCACATCATTAAACACGTACGATGTGCGTGCGTGTTTGTACCTCTACTCCTCTTGAACTAAGCACCTACAAAGATGAGAGTGGCGTATAATGAAATATAATTAAATTGCGCTTTGGATAGGCCTACTTTCCTTGATTTTTTTACCCGCAAATACGCGAAACACTGCTCATGACGTCAAAGCTCGATCAGACAAAGTAATCAGAAAGAAATCAACTAAACTACACGAAGTGTGGCTCGACGCCAATAGAGCGAGTTGAGCAAATTACTGGTTTTCTTTTTAAAAGAACATGACCATGTGAGAAGATTACAGGACACAATTGGTGTTTCCCTGTACGTCATATGGTGTGCAGGGAAGATGGCTTTGTTTGAAATAAGCCTAACGGAGTTGTGCTCCATTTTACCTATTCCTCCATCCCCCCCCCCCCCCCCCCGCTCCCCAGGGGGCTCCTTGTTTTGGAATAAACCCAACAGGGTCGCTACTCGGTCACGTCCCGTTTCGCAAAATACCGTTTCACATAATTTTTTTTTAATTGCGTGCCGCGCTCGCTGTGGCTAAACGTATAACATCAGAACCGCAACTAACTTCAAATGCTTTTTCAGGAATGTATTTTCAACTTCTCCAATGTCAAATATTTAAAGAATATTTTGATTCTACAAAACGGGATTCTGCAAAACGGGAATTCCCGTTTCGCATAACAATCTAATCCGTTTTATTTTCTGTGAAACGGGAAAATCACCCATTATTTTATCTTAATCTCGGTAATATCCCGTCGCTTCATAAAATGGACTAAATCTGTTTTATTTACCTTATTACCACAACGCCAAAACGCCATCTTTCATGCAGAACACAAGCCTTACAGTGAAGCACCATTTGTGTCCTGTGAACTTCCTCATAATGTCATATGAAAAAAATTGTGCGGGAAATAAAAATTTATAAGAGGAAAGACGGGTGCGAAGAAAAAGGTCAGGATAAAAAAAAACCCGGGGCAAAAACAAGTGTGAAAAAATCTGGGGAAATAATAGTCATTCCCTAGTTAACTCGTGCCCTGCCAGGGAAAATTCGAGCCAAGTCAACTGATTTAGCCTGACCTACAATAACAACAACGGCAAAACAACGGTGGTTACCTGTTTTGCCGAATTTTCCCCCATTAAGCCAAAAGTTAAGCATTGCTTAACATTCGGCGAAAGGAAAATTCACGTTTCGCCGAATCAAAATATTTTTCAAAAATTAATATTAGAGAAGTTCTTTTAAGTATTTCTACTTGGAAGGAATTTGTGATTAGTTGCGACTTTTCATGTTATACGCTTAGCCGCAGCGAGCGCGGCAGGCAATATGGGGGGGGGGGGGGGCAAAGGATTCGGCAAAACAGGATTCGGCGAAAAGAGCATAAAAACAACAAAAGTTATGAAACTATTTTATTTTTACTCAACAGATGTTTTTCCACAGACCTTTCACCAACAGAAGTTTTTTTTTTTTATCATCAGTACTTTCTTTCATCCGGAGGTGTCACCTTGGACGTTTTTCACCCATCACTTCAGGTAAAAAGACGATGATTCATTCAATTTCATGAATTTGTAAACAAAATAAGTCTACTACGTTGTTACAAACATTTTGAGGTTTAGGAAATAGTACGTCAACACGGCTATATTTGGAAAAGATTACGATACGAAACTGATACGATTGCGAAATAAAATATTACTGTGATAAATAATTTTATTTGGCTGTGCATTTCATTTTCTACGTCGGCAGTTACCGTCTTCTCCACATAGGATCAAGCGAGTCAACTGGCTTGTCGTTTGTCTGCCGACCGCTGGATGGCCCTAGCGGCACCGTTAGCCGTCTCGCCTTGGCTCACATGGGGACGCTGTGCCACAGCTTACTTGCACTGAAGTTACGGACTGAAATCAAAGCGAAATGCACCACCACTGATGTTTATTAAAAGTCTGCTTCCGTGATAACAACCTTCCAAGAATACAAATACAGAATCTATAAGACAGGAGATATTTACACACAAGCAGTAGCGTGCCTTCCCCCCCCCCCCCCCCAGGCGGCGGGGCAACTTTTAGTAAGCAGCATGTTTTAGCGGATATTTTTTCCGGGAGCTTTTTTTTTTAATCGCTCACTCTTTTTGTCCTTTTCTTCTCCTTTCTTAAACCTTTTTAGGCCTTTTTTTTTTGCACTTTCTACGACTTTGCCTGACGAAATACTTTTCCAGAACTCACAAACTCACATTATTGACGGTTTTCGTCGCAAGCCGGCAGAGCTAAAACCACCGCCATGATGAAACTTCAAATATTTCTTCTTCAAATGGAACTTGTAGCTGCGAGAGTCCAAAGGCGAGTCGTGGCGCAAAGGGTAGCGGGAAGGAACGCACAGAGATTTTAAATCTTCCAAAATCTGATGATCTGATGATCGGTATGATCGCCACTAGCACTACTAGCAGTATGTAAATGTTCTGGATCTTCCCATATTTGCAACAAAAGGTAACTTAACAGAGACATATTACACACGAGTACGTAGTAATCAGAGACCATTTAAATGTGAGGAATAAGACGAAGCATTTGCTGAAATGGTATACTATACACGGGTGAGAGACCATTTAAATGTGTAGATTGTGGGAAAGCATTTGCTCAAATACCACTCTTAAAATCATGTAAGTACATACTGGTGCAAAATTATTTAAATGTCAATGTCTCACAACTCACTTTCTAAAATAAGATACAATAGGAACTCTCTTGGGACAATATGAACGAAGCATTCATATTAAAAGGGCCTACCTTCCCACTATTTTCGAGCATCCTGCACGAAATAGTATTTGCAACATTTACAAAGTGAATGTAGCAAAACGGTTTCTCATGAGGGGAAAAGTAGGAATACCTTTGCAACATTGACACGCATTCGAAGTAATGTTACAAATCTGAGCCAGACAGGAAAGCCAACCGGCAAGAATGCACCTTTAATAAATACACAAATCCACTTCCGTTGTAGAATTCACTCGTATTTATGAAAAGCTTTACAGCTAGTCCCTTAATATTTTCAAACAAGTAACTCATTCCTAAACAGGAAAAAAAAAACACACTGGAGTTAGTTATACTGGAGTCAACGTTGTCAACAGCATAGGATAGCGGCCGAGTGTACCTTGTACTGATATGTAAGTACAAGGTGCACCGTTCACCAATACAACACGTTACAAAAATATAAAAACAAGTACATCACAATAAAATCACCGAAAATTTTTAAAGCTTATCAAACCAACAACTCATCACAAACGGCTCTCACAACAGGAAGTCAACAAAACACAAAGGTTTGTTATTCCAAAATTGCATTATCCATCATTGCGCACCAACTGATCACACGCAGCTTGAAATAAAATACTGGGGCATCGTAAGTGCATCTTGTTTCTTTGTCCATTTGTTTTCTTAGCGCGTCGTCGGGTGGCGTTGACGGCGCTTGCAACGAATGGCTTTCCGACTTTGGTTTTTCAGCAGATGAGACAAAACACCTGAAAATTTGACGAATTTCAGGTGGAAAGCATCAAATTTGCAGTCCAGTTGAGAATTAATGCTGGCAGAAATTTGAGCGCGCATATTACATCCATCTTGATATTTACTAACGATGCGGTAATTTTCGCGCTTCGGAAACTACTGGTGAGCAGCTCACACCCCCTCTTCATTTTGTCATCTTGATTATTCCTCAACAACATGACCAATTTTAAATTTTCGTTGTTAAAACCACCTCTGAGTGTACCACTATCAATGTACAAAATCTGGTTTTAATTGTTGCAAATACAGTTGCATTGGAGTGGATTCTTAAACGGAACTCCTCACGGTTTATAGGGGCTGCTTTTGCTTCTGGCCCCCCCCCCCCCAATAAAATAAAATGGTCGTAACGCCGAGCGCGATCGTTATGAAAGGGTCCAGGTAAGCAAGCATTGTCAGCCCTGTGATTGGCATCTCCCACATTGATGGTTGGAATCTCGCAACGGACGTATCATATTTTAAATGGGCATACCCTCCTTCCAAACGAGATTCCTATCAATGTTTCTTGATTATCACCGTAAGTAAGGTCACACGGGTTCATTTATTTACCGTCAATCAATACCTTGCTAAATATCCATTTTCATAATATGTGACGTCTTCCAGATTTCTTGAATATTGGGGAACATATTTCGAGCATCCCATGCGTTTTTACGGTTTGGAGCACTTAGACATTGGAGCTACTTTAGTACGTTAACCGTGACGCGTCTAGTATCCGGTTTATGACAACACAATTTTGGCGGTCATGCTGTCACGTTACCATTGTTTCGTCTGCTGTTGACGTTTCTTCAGCGCTAAACTGTGCGACGGCAAAATGTGCGGACTGAGAATAGTCCATGACGGTTAAGTTGAGGGAATGTACCTTTAATAGTGAAAGTAAGCCAAGCACGTTCAACACTAAGTTATGCACCAGACTAATCTACCACGGCTATGCACCAGACTAATCTAAGCAAGCTTTGATTGGCTGTTGCGTTCCTACATCGTCTGCTTCAGCCAATAACAGCTCACGACTGACAAAGAAACACGAGCGCTAGCTCATACCATAATTAGAAACCACGAAGGACCAGGAGTGGAGGGAGGGGGAGGACTTGATACACCATTTACCAAGCACATGCCGCCCTTAGACGGGTTTCCAAGTTTAAGAACCAAAATGTCCAATGAACAAAACTTGATCAGAATGGCATGATTTTGCCACACCCACTCCTAATACGTAAGTTTTTCCAACTTTTTTACTGGTTTTATTTCACTAGCCTGCCTTTACGAGCAGTTTTAATTCCTCCCATCTTACCAATATCAACTGTGATAAACCAAATTCTCTTCATCGAGTCAACTAAGGCAAGCTGATACGTCGAACGTAATAAAAGATATTCACGTGGCCAAGGCCTGCTGAGATTGACGAATTCAGTCGCTTCGGTGATGGACGGTGATTGAGCTCTGGCAGACGAATGATGACTTCCATGCAATCACAGGCGTGTGATCCGGGACTCGCTGTCCACCATTTCATCACAACAAAAGATGCTGGATGTGTAAAGGTTGGGCTTTAAGGGAGCAAAGCCCGTTTAGCTCATCGAATAGGGTGTCGTACGTTTTACAGAAATCTGAATTTAACCACATAACAACCAAAAAGAAAGTAAAAAAAAATCTGTACAATCCACATCCTGTCAAGTCCAATCTGATTCTGTTAAAAATTGGAGTAATACCAATACATAATTTCCTTGTTCATGAAAATGGGTTAATTTTTTTTTAACCGTGAAATAATCTCCTGAACAAAGAGGAATACACAACCACTGATGTTAAGTCTTCTTCCGTAATAGAAAACTTTCAAGCATATAAATATGAACTAACACGAGATGCCTCAACAGGAAATAGAAACGACGATTTTTGCCTCTGTGGGAGGGAGAAAATTTATTCTTCCCCAACTTAATTTTATTTATAAATAAGACAAACGCCACGTACACAAACGAAATAAAACACTTCTAATATTTTGCTACCATTAAAACACTAACGATGCCTAAACCAGAGACTTAAACTCAAAATAAAGCGACCTCACCTTCTTCAGAACCAGACCTGCACCAACATTGTCCACTTGACATTTGGTGGCAGAGGCGTAACGTAAAAATTGGGGGCCCGGAGGCAGCAGTGAAGCGGACGCCCTCCTCCATCCATAAAAAAAATTCAGTTATAGCAGCCACCCAAGTTGAGAGTCCAGTGAAGGGTCCCTTTCACACACAAAATTAATGAACTTTTGCCACAAAAGGGAGCAAGGGCCCAATAGAGCCCCTGCCCCCCCCCCCCTTCATAAAAAATTGCTTTGCAACACAAAGTGAGGGCCCAGTGGAGGCCGCCTTCCTACATAAACAAAACTGCTGTTTTGCTACACAAGGAGAGAGCCCAGTGAGGCCCTTTATGCAAAAAATTGCAGTTTTTGCCAGATAAAGAGCCCAGTGGAGCCCCTTCCTTCTTAAAAAAATAAAACAATTTTAAGTTTTTACGACACAAGATACAATGTTTTTCACGAAACTATAGCAATAACTAACTTTCTAATATTTTAAGGTACAAACAAATGTTAAAGTCGGTAAGCCCTCCGCCTCATTGCAGTTGCGCCACAGTTTGGTGGTCATCAGTTAACAACACACATTTAACATTTTGTGCATTACTAAATATTCAGTTTACATTTACTTACGTTATTATGGATGCAGTGGTAAAAAAAAAACACAAAAACATGAATTACATAAATTTTGTAGTTGCATGACGTAATTCATTCCTTTTTTTTTTTACCACTGTATCCATAACAACCTACGTAAATGTTGACCGACTGTTTAGTAATGCACAAATGTTATAATTTTAGAGGTAACTGACGACCACCAAACGTGAAATGGGTAATGTTGCGGCATTTTCAAGATCTGGAGAATGTCAATTCATTTTATTTATTTTTTTTAATCTGATGCAGGCATCGCTAGTGTTCTAATAACGCCGAAATATAAATGTTTTATTTCGTTTAAGTGTTTGTGGCTTTTATCTTATTTATATAGTTTTATCGCAGTTTTCACTACTGATCAATTTTATTTACCCCTCCCCTCTCCAGGGGCTCGTGAGACTCAAATCCCCGACACCCCTTAATTACCCAAAAGCTTAATTCTTTTAATTTACTAGCATAAATATACAAACAGGCCATAGACTACATGTGGAAAATCTGAACTGAATCGCTCAATGGCTTCATAAGTTATCGTGGCTAGAGACAAACAGACATCGCACCACACAAGAAGCTCCTCAGCTTTGCTTTGTACTGCGCTAACAAGCCCTTTTTGTGCAACAAGGCCAAGCCGTTTAAGACTGAAAATGGTACGGTTGGATGGTGTTAATTTAACCTTCTCGTTGCTTGTCGTAATTTCAGCGTAATAGAGCGCTAATGTGTGGTTGATTCCCCCCTTCCCCCTACCCGGGCTCCTCCAACTGTAGATGGACCTCCCACCTGCCTGGGCACCCAGTTCGGACAGTGTCCATTGCCCAACTGACGATCAATGTATCGAACACCGATCACCGTTGCCCAGGCAACAATCTCCACTACTACACCCACACCCCCGATTTTGAACACGTCGCCAAGCGCATGCGTGAAAGCGGTCACGTCGACTCTTGCGAGGAAGTTGGGAGGGAGAGGGAGCGGGGGACGAGAGGAGTCGCGCGAGCTCGGGTTCGTTTCCTTTCGCCAGGTTCCCTTTGTCTCCAATCAATAATTCTAACGCAGAAACCCCACGGGGCAGGGACGCTACGCCACGCGCATCCCTCCCTGGCAGCGCCCAAGGCACACCAGATTGAGACATAGGGCGCATGCGCAAACTCACCTCACCCACCGGTACAGACAGCAGTCGTGACGTCAACAACCTAAACATACAATCTCTCCGCAACTTTAGTTTGTGTTTCTTTTTCTTTTCTTTTTAACAGCGAGACCGTTTACAAGAAAACGAAAAAGGTGGAAGAAAGACAGGATTGAATTAGACACCCATTTTGTGGAGAAGCAGAGATCATTTTGGAAACGTTGGACGGCTTTTAAATGCAGCGGATCGCGCTCAACTCGTTCGAAAATTAATTTCTATGAACCTTATGTCATCCAAAACAAACTACGGCGCTTATAAATTCTCTTGCTTCATTTTGAATCTTTCCAGACATGACAAAGCATTTCTTGTAAGGCAAACCAGAGGATTTAAAACTTGACAACCACCGATTATGTGAAGCAAAGATAGAATAACCAGAATGGATGTCCTAGCTTGTGAATGACATCGACCAGTAGGGACTTTGCCAGAATCCCCGTTGCAACAACTCTCTCACCACAATCCTATTCCATCGAAAGTGAACAAAAAAAAAAATAGTCTGTAAAATAATGAAGAAAATGTTTTTATTTAACTACAATGCAATGCTGTGCAGCAATTGACAACAGGAACGCTGCAGATTAATTAGTACAGAAATGCAGTGTAGCAATGTAACAATAGCAATACAGTGTAGTTATTGACAACAGCAAGTGTGTCCTTCGTAAATGATTGACAACTTCCTGTTGCAGTAGGAAGATTACGAAGTAATGGAAAGTTCCAAACGAATAGCCATCTTGCGTCGTAGAATATCCTCACAAAGCTCACAAATAATGGAAAGTTCCAAAATCAACAGGTAATCGTAAATTAACAGAAAAGTTTCCATTATTTTATCAAGGACATGTTGCTCTTGATGATGTAATAGCAACATTCTGTTTTAGTAATGGAAAGTTCCAAAAGAAACTGAGAAACTTTGTTGCAAAGACAGTGTGGCCTTGAAAAGTATGACAACTTTCGTTGCCAAAGGTTTGGAAAGTTCCAAAAGAACAGCCCACCTTTACTGCAATGAAATGGAAATTTCCAAACGCAACAGGTAAGGCTTATTGTAAAGAAATCACAATCTTTTGTTGCAGTAGGGAAATTGCTAAGTAATGGAAAGTTCCAAAAGCAACAGGCAACCTTTGTTGTAAAGGAATATTAACCCTGGCAAAGTAATAAAAACTTTCTGTTGCAGTAGAAAGATTACAAAGTAACTGAAAGTTTCAAAAGCAACAGGTAACATTGATAAAGTAATGTTACTTTCTGTTTCAGTAGGAGATTAGAAAGTAATGGAAACTTCAAAAAGCAACAGGGAAAGATTAATGTAAAGCAAGCATCTCCTGGATAAGTCACGGTAACTTTCTGTTATGAAGATTACGAAGTAACGAAAAGTTCCCAAAGCAACAGGAAACAATTATTGTAAAGAAAGCATGTCTTTGATAAAGTAATGGAAACTTATCTCTGTTGCTGTTAAGAGATTACAAAGTAATGGAAAGTTCTAAAAGCAACACTAATTCTTGTACAACAAAGCATGTCTTTGGTAAAGTAATGGTAACTTTCTGTTAAAGTAGGAAGATTAAGACGTAATGGAAAGTTCGAAAAGCAACAGGTAACATTATTGTCCAGCAAGCATGTCCTTTATAAAGTAATGTAACTTTCTGTTGTATGAAGAGATTACAAAGTAATGGAAAGTTCCAAAAGCAACAGGGAAAGATTAATGTAAAGACTCCTAGATAAAGTAATGATAACTTTCTATAGTATGAAGATTACAAAGTAACGAAGTTTCAAAAGCAACAGGAAACAATTATTGTAAAGAAAGTACGTCCGTGATAAAGTAATGGTAACTTTCTGTTGCAGTAAGAGAATACATAGTAATGGAAAGTTCGAAAAGCAACAAGTAACAATTACTGTAAAAGACAGCACCTCCTTGATAAAGTAATGGCAACTTTCTGTTGCAGTAGGAAGTTTACACAGTAACGGAAAGTTCCAAAAGCAACGATTGCTACAAAGAAAGCATTTTTTTTTTAAGTAACGGTAACTTTTTGGTTCGGTTGTAAGATTACAATTAAAAAGCAATGGAAAGTTTCAAAAGCAACAGGTAACAATATTTATAAAGTGAGCACATCTTTGATCTTTGATCTAAGCACATCTTAAGTAGCGGATCTTTGATAAAGTAGCGGTAACTTTTTGTCCAGTTGAAACATTACAAAGTAATGGTAACTACCAAAAGTAACAGGTAAAGCACGTCCTTGATAAAGTAATGGCAACTTCCCGCTGCAGTAGGAAGATTACCAAGTTCCAAATGTAAAGTACAAACGTTTATATTACAAATGTTAAGTCGAGCTATCTATCACTTTGCTCAATATCTATACTGATGATACAGTAGAAAAGAAAACATAAGAATGACCAAACGTTTAGATTAATTCACATAGACTAGTTGGTAACCCGTCCATCCCTCAGGGCATCCGTTAGCTCGTACCCATGGATGGCTTCCATTATTAGATTGCAGAAGAGCTACTCACTTCCAATATTTTTACGTAGCAATAATATTAGCAAAGAAATAGAAAATAATAGAACGAGCTGTTTGTCATACAGCATTTGCTGTCCATGATGATTATAGCCTTCGCTCGCTTACAGTATAATTAATGTAGATTTCTTCGGAGCATGTGGGGCAAATAAATAAATACCCACAAATAGTGGTCAATTTTATAAAAGTGGCGAAAAATAAAAGCAGGGAGTGCATACTACCGTACTTTACCAATGGCCAACGAGAACACCACCACGACAAAATACCACCCCTCCCTGTTAAAATGACACCCTTTTTACATATTAACTTAAAAAAAAGAAATGCGTCCAAAATTCTTACTTCTATTTAAAAAAAACCGCATTTCTATGTGAAGGAATTTGTGACTAATAGCGTTTTTTTGTAAAATAATAATATTTAATAACATTTATACCCCAGAAGGGGGGGGGGGAGGAACACAGAAGGGTCACTAACTCCGGTCCTACAAATGAAGGGTGGCATCACAGATAAGGACGTTTAAGGAAGGCAGTTAGGTCAGTGTGATTTAGCAAGCCCCGAAAAATACACAATGAACATGCCAATACAGTCTCCTCAGAAAGCGAGTTCCAGGGAGAAACCACGCGGTTGGCAAAGAAATATTTACGGCAATCAAGGTTACATTTGGAAACCCGAAGCTGAAGAGCATGATCCCTTGTAAAATCGATGGAGCTCAAGTCGAAAAAAGGTACGTTTACAAGGCAACAACTCATGGAGAATTTTATACGTCAAAATCAGGTCTGCCTTTAAACGCCTCACTCGAGCGGTTCCAAGCCAAGAGACCTCAAACGGAAGCCAGGAGAAAACTGGCGTAAACCGCGCAATGAACGTGTAAAAGATTGCTGGAGTGATTCCAGCCTGTCAATAACCTGTAAGAGGTAAGGTGACCACACAGGACTGGCACACTCCAACAAAGGTCAGACAAAAACCTTAAAGGCCCACACCAGTGTATTTCTGTTCGAGGAATGGAAACATCTTTTAATGACGGCAAGTCTACAAAAGGCAGATTTGGTAAGCAGACCACATTGACGACTTAAGGTCAGGGTTTAAATAAACTCCAAGATCTCTGATCTCAAGAACAGAATTAAGCGGCGATGTAGCTGAGAAGTCTTGATGATATTGCTTTTGTCTGCCAATGTGGAAGGTACAGCACTTTGCACTAGCAAGTGGTAGCTGCCAGGTGTCACCTCCTGATAAGCCATAGAGAATCACAAGCACATAAGTAACGAACGGTTTTTTGTATATACGTGTAGCCGCAGCGAGTGCTGTAGCGCAAGCGAGGCAGGCACGCAGGTCTACGCAGTGGAAATAAAGATCTTGGCAGAAAATTACTGGCAAATCGCTTTTATTATCTTTCGCTATAGACTATGCGCAAATCGGCAATTCTATTCTGTACTCAACTGAGGTATGTAGGGTTACCTAGATATATCACTATGCATATGTGCGCTAGTGATTAGTGCCTAAAAAAGATGCACACAACGATGCAGTGCACACGGAATATGCCCAGGAAGATGGAAATTAAAACATATTATATTACTGTAAAACATATTATATAAAGTCTTAGTAACTGCTAAATTTCTAACCATGCTTACCAATAGCGTAATGACATTTAGTTAACAAACTTAGCATGACTGTCGCATGTGTAAGAGGTCCATGGTTCGAGCCAGACGTCAACATTTTCGGTAAAGAATGGCCATGCGATGCCACTTTCTCGTGTCGATTGTGGCGTATAGAAGATTATAGGAATTTACGAGTTACCTAGCAAAATTGTCCCTCTCGCATTCTGGTGCCATGGTTTCGATTAGGAGCGCACCAAACTCCGAAGTATAATAACGTAACAGTCTTAAAACTAGTGGCTGCAGCGACTACCAAGTCTCAACCGGCCTTCTGTACACTTCCGCCACTTTCGAAAATGAGGCGGCGCACACCTCTATCATGCACTGCAACAGCTCTCTCTATTGTATAATTACAAAATAGTAACCATCACAATTGCCAGTTAAAAATGTGTTAGCTTTTAGCCTTAGTTTTAGATTTTAGGCATAATTGTCAGCTTTTAGGCCTAATTTTTTAATTGTCATTTTAATTTCATAGCAGATAACCGGGAGAATTTGGTCAAAAGTAGGCCTATTCATGCATGCAACACGGTATCGAGACTATTTTAAATGAAGCTAATGTGTGTCGTTAACGAAATCCTTTTGTGTGGTTGTACCTCAGGTTGCATGTTTTCCTGTAATCTTTAAACGCGACAATCAAATGTTATAATTTATCGAGTTAATGTCGAGAAAGCCATTAGCTATAAGAAAGCAACAATGTTTTAATTTGCCGTTTTTTTTAAAACTAATTTTTGGTCGCTGACTCGCTGTATCTAATGGTGAAAACCGTTTGTCTCTATTTGGTTCTGAAGTTGAGAAAAGCGACGGGTGGACAATGTTGTTGCAATGGGCTTCTCAGCCTTTTTGGCTGCACATAAGACTAAAAGGTGGTACTGTGAAGTGTGGCATCTTTGCATGGAGTGGGCAACAATTTGATGTGGTGGCATCCTCACGGTGACATTTTGACAGGCGGTGTTTTAACACAAATTCGAGTGAAATGACCACATAGGTTCTCCAGTTAAGAAGTCACTGGCTTACCGATGCCACGATAATGAGGGTGACAAAATGGTTCGAATCCAAGTACTGTAGCTACTACATTATTCCTTTGACTTTCGCATAACCACTTACGGTATGTCAGCTATTCGTCAGAAGTGTTATACTTCAGCACTGATTTACGCTTTACCCTATACTCCATACTCAACGTTGAAACAAGGGATCGGGGAGCAACGGCGACTGATTCGTTAGCAATACATTGCTCCCCTACTGATGTAATCGATTATACCCCAATTTCGGTGCCCGACCCAGTTCCTTTTGTGCCCCAATCATGTCATATTGGATTGTTCGCTTATTCAACTCAATAATGGCGAGCGCAACCATCCAACATTGACAGCGAGGCTTCAACATTTGATAGATGAGTGGGTGAGCTCAAAATAAGAAGGGGA
>JAHWFP010012028.1:30329-50542 GCA_023313725.1 Lithobius niger | reverse complement strand
ACACGACGTAGAGCGTTTAGTATTAAAACACTGCCGGTATTTTATAGCCGAATTAATTCCCAAGCACTCACTTGCGTAAATCGACAAACTTATGGTTTATTTGCACTTTTGTAGAACATGTAGTGGTGCTACCTATAGTTTACCTGCTACAAAATAGCACAGCCAATAATTCAAAAACGTCGGATAAGTCAATATCAAGAAAACATCAGTTGGTACTTGTTCATCATTTCCACCCGAACGAGCATTATGTTCCTGGGTTCAAGCCGAGTACACATTTACTGCTTATAACGTAGAACGTTTAGTATTAACACACTGCCTACAGGTTTGTAGCTGTATAGCACTCACTTGCCTAAATCCTTCTGGCTTACTTTTATTCAAAAGTTTGCCCTCAACTCGTTGGCTTTCCTCACTAAGCCACAAGTCGTCATCATCTTTAAAGAGTTCCAACACTCCCAAATCGGGTGATATGCGATTGCCAGCCATCTAGGAAGCTTCGAAGTGCAAACACAACAATGGACAAACACGTGCCACTAATAGTTAGGTAGCTAACAAGGATGCACGTAAACATTGTTAGGTAAAGTGCCATTATTGCTTGGCGCCATCGAAAGAGAACGAAAGTATGGTCATAAGAAACTTATAGCCATACTTTTGCAACAATGGTCCGCCGATAAGTGATTTATCGTGCGCCTTTTTCGCTAACAGGTTTTGAGGACTGAAAGAAAAGTCCGAGGCGCAGCCGAGGACATTTCTTTCAGTCCGAGGAACCTGTTAGCGAAAAAGGCGCACGATAAATCACTTATCGGCGGACCATTGTTGCAAAAGTATGGCTATAACTATTACTAAAGACGTATGATGTTAGTGCGTGGGTGTTTGTACCTCTACTCCTCTGGAACCAAAACACCGACAAATATGGGAGTAGGACCAAACGAAAGATAATTAAATTGCGCTTCGGATATAGCATATTTTCATCACTGTAACTTGATATTATGCCCCTTAAATAGGCGAAAAACCGTTCAAAACTAACGTCAAAATTTTTTAAACCCTCATAATGTTTGTTCATGACGTCATAGTTTTTTCATGCACGGGTTAAAATTCGTGACGAACAAACCGTCTTGAAGCTGTTAGTTACGTAATGAGATGATCTGGAAAAGGATGTACGCAAAAACATAACTTAAAAGAACGACGTATTTTGCAACATACCATATACAGATCTTGAAATTTTGTATGAACTGACTTGATGCATGGAAAAATCGGACCCGTAAATCTGGTTTTAAAAGGATGTCAAACATCCGTGTCTTAGAAGCACGGAGATGCGTGTATTGAGCGAACAAAGTGAGCGATTTCCACGCGTGCAAACAAACAAATCGTATGTTTTGAATGATGTTGGTGAGATGCAGACGTGCTGAGGAATGTGATGAATCAACTGTGAGCGACAATTGCAATTACCTTGCATCGAAATATACATCGATTTTGTGATGCTCTTGGAATCAAAGAAATTACATGAAACATGGATCGACACCAATGGAGCGAGCGAAGCGAATTAACGATATGTCTAGTAATACAAATGCAAACATCAAAAAAATATCGAAGCGCAGGGAAATCGAAGGGACGAACGGACAACAATAGACGAGTACGCGAATTCGCGGAGATACGTATTTTGTTTCATTGTTGCCGGTCTTCCCTCCGTTGTAACAATGAAAGTCAAGCCGTGCTAAACCAATTTCAGTACTATTAATGGCCGTAAATAAATACGATCAAACGTCGAAAACAGCCTTTTAGTATGGTAATAAGAAACTTATAGCCATCCTTTTTCCAACAATGAGGTACAGTAAGTGATTTATTGGATAGTTTTTACGTAGTCATTAGTAATCATATAGAAAAAGATGACTACTGTTCTCGAAATGTAACGGAAGCCAACTAAAAAAATGAAAAGGACCAGAAAACTAGATTGGTGATTCCATATCATAATTATTAAGGGAAAAAAATGGATTTTATCAATTTGGACCCAAAATATCTGATATATTCCCTAATTGTTAAGGATTCCCGCCA
Organism: Lithobius niger; assembly: GCA_023313725.1. NCBI lineage: Eukaryota > Metazoa > Arthropoda > Chilopoda > Lithobiomorpha > Lithobiidae > Lithobius > Lithobius niger. The sequence goes on along the minus strand of JAHWFP010012028.1, from coordinate 48,493 downwards.
AGCTTTTTGGTCGTGTGAAGTCGTGATGTCAAACGCCAAACTCTTTCGCCAAGCTAAACCCACTGAATAAGACTTCAAACATTAAATGAAATATTAAAAATTGCACAGTAAGCAATTTTCATGTATTTCATTTAACCTTCGAACTATTACTCGGTGGGATTAGCTTGGCGAAAGAGCTTGGTGTTTGATATCACGACTTCAAACGGCCGAAAAGCTTGGCGGGAATCCTTAACAAGTTTTGTTTTGGGGTTGGTACTATCTAACAATAAGCATCAGCACTTTTTAGATCTGCCCATTTGGACCTCATCAAATGAAATTCAGGGGCTTTTTAAAATTCCTTAAGAGGCGGATTCATTTTATAGCATAACAGTTGGCAAAGTTGGAGACTATAACCGTCATATACTGACGTAACTCTCGTTCCATACGGAGTTATAGTTTCTGATTGTAATTAATATTGATGGTTGTTCTAAAGGCTTATGAGTAGGCATCATTCCATCTGATCATTCCCAAGTCTTAGTGAACCATGTTATAGTCCTAAAATCAGCAGCTTTTACCATCATTTATTTAATCTTGAAAAACCACACTGCGCAGCAATAACATTTCCCCTCCATGTAAATTTATGAAATAATGTAACAGTAAGACCAACAAACCTTTAGCTTTCTGTTTTGCAAGGCAAGTTAGTTTATTACAGTTCTTATTCTTTTCTAGATAGGGGAACCAAGTTTAACACCAAAACCTGTCATTTTCATTGATGCTGGTATTCATGCGAGAGAATGGATTTCGCCCGCAACAGCCTTGTACATTATAGACCAAGTAAGTAAGGAAAGAATATTACGTATAAACTAGTTGAGTCCGTGCGCACCGCCCCCCACCCATATGGCTCCCCACCCCCTCCTGCCCACCTCGTTGCACCCCCTTCCTGCACTTAGTGTGGTTTCTGAATATCTGTCTGCCTCCCTCCGGCACCTCAGGTGTTTAGGTGTTTAGTCTTTGGTTTTAAATTTATCAAACCAAAGACCCAACATGTGAATGACTCCCACATATGGCCTCCCTCCCAATTACTTTTACCCTCAATTGCCACACTCCTGCCCCCTCCCGAATACGCATACGTGTCCCCACACACACACTTCTTGCCACCCCCCCCCCGGGCCCCGGAAACGGCGGCCGGTGACATTGCCCCTTTGGTCACATCGTAAAGCATGGTAAGCAACTAATCGCATGGTAAGCAAGTGATCCCATGTTTAAGTTAATCTTTTGAAACAATTCACATCGGTACAGCGCATTGCCCCCCCCCCATAGAGCTGTCCCTCCCCCCCCCCTTCCCATCCCCCTCCAAAAACTCTGCTCCGTGACATTCTCCCTTTGGTGCAGCCCCGGAAAAGTCGCTGGCGTGTGTTTGACTGAAGGCTAAAAAAAAACCCTATCACTGAGAAATCCAGCATTCAGTAAGTAAGTAATCCCATGTTTAAGTTAATCCTTTGAAACAATTCACTTCTGTAGCGCGCATTGCCCGCCACACACACTTGCCCTGGCACCCTCTCCCGCACTCTCCGAAAACGGGTAATCATATGCTTAATGGTTAAAGACGTAATGACTTGCACCCTCCCAATTTCTTTATTTTGTAGCATTAGAATGCCAAGAGCAGAGCTAAGAGACGCACTTCCCCACACACGGGCGTTTGCCGTTCAGGCCCTCCTCCCCACTCCTAGTTTCTCGCTTTTGCTTGAGCAATCCGTACCGTGTGAAAAATAACTGTCCTTCGTACATGACGTCACGTGACATTTCCCCTTTAGTGCAGGCCCGGAAAAGTCGCATGCGTATGTTTGACTGAAGGCTACAAAAAAGCCCTGAGAAATCCAGCATTCAGTAAGCAAGTAACGCTATGTTTAAGTTAATCCTTTGAAACAATTCACCTCCGTACCGTGCATGGTGACATTGTTGCAAGCAACGATTGTTGCCGATCACTTAAAAACAATTCAACTCCTTTCTGGAAGTGAACATTTAGGAAATAAAAGCGCCTTTCCATCGTATCAAGCTGCCAAGGAGGCCTCGAAATTAAGAACTAATCGTCGGTTGGTTTAAAGTTGTCTGGTTTAGTAGACACGGGTTATTTTTTTTTTTTTAGCTCAAACGCCGATAATGGCACAGTCCACGCGACTAACACTTTGTTGGCGGCCTTGGCACCACAACAATACCAAAAAACGAACCCCAAAACGGTGCGGCTGGTCTGGTAAGTGGCGCCATCTCTTCGAAGACTTTGGAAAAAGTGTTATAACCCGAACTTGTAGTCCAAGGCCTTCAATAGACGGCGACATGGCAGGTTTGGTAAGTGGAGCCATCTGTTCGAAGACGTTGGAAAAGTGTCCCAACCCGAATTTGAAGGCGAATCCCGTCAACAGATGGCACTACAGGGTGGGGTACTTGATTGTACGACGGAATGGCGTGGCCGGTGACTTGGCCGCCTGCTGCCTATTATATATGTAGATTTGGGTGCCGAAGCACATTCATATCAAATATAAAAGTCGTAGCAAGGGTGGTCTGTTCTTATGGGTAGTTGTGACATCACAAATTTGCTAGTTCCACATATTATTTGTGAAGAAGTTGTTAGCATGGATAAGTTTCAGCTGAGGGCATTAGTAGGAAGACGAGGATTTCAGACTTTTTTCATAGGCCTAAAAAACAAAAATGCTCTCGAGAGCATAGTATTGCCTATGGTTAATTGTTGGGCCATCGTTTGCACCCAACGGTTAGCCCAACCTTATTTTGTTTCGTTGGCCAATGTTTTAGCCAACTTATAGGCTCATCATAGGGGCGGTGTTTGTAACCCAACCCTGCTGACGTTACTTAGCCAACGCTGGGTCAACGATGTCAAAGCAGTTGGTACGACTCCGTCCTGCCAACGTTCGGGCACCATTGTTAAATTAACAAACAAAAATTTCTCTGAAAAAAAAAAACGTATGTCCAGCAGCAAGGATTTAACCCGGCACCTCTCGCACGTGAATCAGAGACGTTATCCACTACACCACCGGAACCGGATGTGATTCCGACGTTAGATTATGTATATAAACCTAAGAATGCAGGGAGAAGAAGTTTTCATCGTAAAATTTTAATGAGTTTCAAGTCTGTAGAAAATAAATAAAAGTAAATGATGTAATTTGATGGCCTATAGAAGAAATGCAAACAATTTAGTGGAGTACACAGAATAAGATTTTATAATCACTCGAAAGAAAATTCAGTTTGAGCGTGAGGTGTGTCCATAGGTACTGCTCAGCATTATGGACAATCTTATAGACTCATAGTAACGCTGCTTATGGTTAAACAATCCATTAAATAATTACGTTAACAATTACGTAAAATAATTGTTTCTAAACATTAAACTTTAGTTGCAGTTCAAAGAAAATACATTGGCCCAATGAAGTACGGCCAACATACAAATGGATCAAAAATTAAATGCGTTTGTCCTACGAAGCACGGCCAACCCATCGAAAGAGCAGAAAAAGAAATACATTGGCTCAACGAAGAACAGCCAACATACTGGTGGAACAAAATTAGAAATACGTTGGCCCAGTTAAGGATGCCCAGTATACTGGAACAGCATAAGACGAAATACGTTGGTCCAACGAGCTACAGCCAACATATTGAAGGAGCAGAAAAAGAAATACATTGGCCCAACGAAGGACTGCCAACATGTTGGTGGAGCAGATAATAAATACCTTCACCCAAAAAAGGACCGCCAACGTATTGGTGAGGCCAAAAAAGAAATATGTCGGACTGATGAAGGACGACCAACACATTGATAGAGCATATAAATACATATATTGGCCCAATCAAGGATTGGTAACGAGTTGGTGAGCCATAAAGAAATACGTTGGCCCAGATAAGGCCTTCCAACATGTTGTAGGGGCAGCAAAGAGCTACGTTGGCCCAACGAAGGGATGCCAACTTGTTGGCACTGATTGATCGGCCCTACAGTGGCCCATGTGACTGCCCCGAGGATGCAGGTGCATCAACACTGCGCCAACACTGGGGCAACATGGTTAAACCAATGCCAACGTGTCGCCAACGTAATCAATGGTTGGCCAACGTTGGACCAATCATCTAATAGACCAAGTAAGTAAGGAAAGAATATTTCGTATAAATTTGGGTGCCGAAGCACATTCACATCAAATATGAAAGTCGTAGCAAGGGTGGTCTGTTCTTATGGATTGTTGTGACATCACAAATTTGCTAGTTCCACATATTATTTGTGAAGAAGTTGTTAGCATGGATAGCATGGCCTAAAAAACAAAAATGCTCTCTCCCTCGTTTTGTAACTATCTAGTTACAAAACGAGGGAGCGAGCCTTTGTTGAACATACTTTCTTGAAAGTTACATTTGGTGAAAACACAAAAAAGCTTTATGTACTCATACGGTTACCGTGTGTATCCCAGCAATGGTATTTGACTAATAGTTGAAAAAAGTGATGGCAATCTTGTTGTGTATCATTTTACATGTCATTGTCATACGATAATTTTCTGATTAATTTCCTTCTTTAATTTGGATATTTAAAAGTAAAGATCCAGAAACTCCTTCCTGCATGTTAGCGATGCCGAACTTAAATACACAAATACAACATAGAACATTAAAAAAGTTTCAGTTAATGTTCAAAAGTTATCTTGTGTACAGACAGACAGACATGAAAAGCTCCTTTGCTCTGCAACACATCGTGTATTTAATAAAAATATTGAGTGAGTTAGAGGAGTAGCTCCATTCCTTGAAACAAGCAAAGAGGAGTACCAAAGTGTACAAAATGTGAACACATGCCATTCATTCGGAATCAGTGCTTGCATTAACAAATACGTTAACTGATAAGCTAACAAATACTGATGTCGTGAATGAGCTACCACAGACAAAATATGAGGCTGTGGGTCAGTTTTAATCAAACATTTAATATTCCTTTGATGAGGTTTTGGCGGGCGAAGATCAAGTAATGGAAGTGATGTTGTGGGAAAAAAAAATATAATTGTGCAACTAGTAATAATAATGCCAATGATTATTTATGTATGAATTAGTTGTAAAGCCCGTTATGAAGACGGGCTAGAACAATGCTGCTCCATAATAGTGAAATGTGGAATGTAAATAAGGTTCTTAGTGAGAATTGGGGTGGGGCAGGGCAATTTCTCGGGCTTGCTTCACTTCGCTTTACTCACTCATTGTATCCTCCGATTCATTTCGCTTCCTTTATTAATTTCCGTAACCCGGAAGCAGAAGAATTGTTTCACGTCGTGTTATCATGTTATCGTGTGGCCTATTATGTTTGTCACTGAATCCTACAACGCATTTTGTGTGTGGCTTTAAAGCCCTGTAGTAGGTTTGAATCTGTAGTTGCCCTTCCCTCCCCGATCGCTCCTCCCTATTTATTTCATATTTGTACTGAATCGTAGTGCGCGTTTTTTGTGTGTTTATTTTTTTTACTTTTCATCGATACCGATGCAGCATTGCTTCCTCCGAGATGTACATAGGTTTTTTTTTATCTTACTTTTCACTCAAGCCCGATTATGTTACTTTATGAAACCAAGTACATACAATACAACAAGCAAGAGATATTTTTGCATACGCTACATTTAGGTGGCGTTTCAACAACTTATACCACACGCATATGGTTCTCGGCGTGGATTCCGAACAATGAACCATTGTTACAAAGCCTTTGTCGAGAGAATTCAGTAGTGGATTCTCCGAAAACCCCCAACAATGAACCAAAGGAAAGTTTGTCAAAAGAATAGTTTCGTTGTTGTCTGAAAGGGTATTTCGGAATCAAGCTAGAATGCAATGACACATGCAAATTTTATGCTTATTCATGCTTATTTTTACCACTTTTTTTATACTTATGAGTAATATAACCAAACCAATTTATGATAATATTTCTTTGTTATTCCTACCGATTTAACGTTAATTTATTTGATTTGAAATGCGTTAACGTACACAAAAAACTCATAAAATATACCATAAATCATAACCAGCAAAGCAGCCACAACTCGAACCACTTGCTAACGATCGACTAGTAAAGTATGCTGAAAACTAAAACAAATCAGGTGATGGATAGCTTTCACCCTATCCGATGAAGGTTGCCTCCCAGAGAAGCCTAATTTAATTTATTTGCATTTTAAACAGGTGTCGGATTGCGCCGCCCAGTAACCCGGGGATTCCCGGGGAGACTCCTACTACAGGAGGCCCTTATTCCAAAAAAAAATTAGCTGAAATGAATTTGTATAAAAATAGGTCTCTAAGTAGCACGAAAACGTTTCAATTTCTTGCCAGTTTCTTCAAAATATGCTAGGGACCGGTGCTTGGCACCCCCCCCCCCCCCTACACACATACTCACTACAAGGGGCCCCCTTGTGGCTTTTTGAAAAAAAATTGAACTAATTTCGTGCGAAAATTGCGTTTCTAATTTCAGTAAAAAGTTTCAAAGTAACCGATTTCTTAAAAATAAATTTGTTTGCCGGGGCTGCTGGGGAAGCTTACAGTGCTTCCCAGATCTCCACGGTCAGCCCCCCCCCCCACCCTCCCTCGTGTGAGGGGCCTCGAGGTCCCTGCAGTACATATTCCCGGGGAGACCCGACCCTTCCCAATCCGACACTGATTTGAAATACGTTAGCATAATACAACAAAATCATAAAATACCCACGGGAACACAACACAACAACCATTCAACACCAATTCTACTTGTAAATATTATCCGGTTCTACTTGATAACTAAAGCAAATTAGTTCGTAGATAGCTCTCACCCTACCCGATGAAGGTTGCCTCCCTGAGAAGCTTATTGCTAGCCATGTTACACAACCGTCATTTTGATTATTTTTAATTTTTTTTTAAATATGGAGCTTTCAAATACATGTTTATTTATCGAACACGTATATACGAAAATCAATTAATAAATGGGCAGTATATTTATCACTGACGGAGTCCATTTGTCTCTCGTCCTGTAATTAGGGCGTGTTTACGCAACAAGACCTTCTCGGTCGCCGAAAGCTATTTGCTATAGGCAACCGTTATTTATTACTGATTAATTTACCGTTTCTGTTAAATGAATGCGGTAATAGGCAACAAACTAAATGTATTATAAATAACAACACGGATAAAGAACAAAGTGCAACAGTCATTTTAAACATTGGTTCAACATTGTTGCCATTTCACGCTCTTTCCAGAACTTGCTATTCTCGCTGAAAAAACAGCTTCTAGCAGTGATCAAACGACGGCAGAATAAATAGCTACTCGCAGCGAGAATTCAAAATCCAACATGGCATCCATTTCGGGCTTGTCGTATCGAAGACAAATCATCGAATACCGCCATTCAGAAATCTGCCCGTCATCTTGTAGTGCAGTAAAATTGTTTTCTAGTTGTCATAAATGGACGCAGTCATGTTGCACGCATGGTACGTCGTGTCGCGAAGCACGAGGAGATTTGCGTCCGCGTTGTTGCCATGGTTACCACGTATAGGTAACTTGAAAGCCGCATGCTCCGATAAAGGCGAGAAGCAGCCAGCAGATTTAGTATTAACCAAGTGAAAGCTAGTAAGCGAGAAATTTGTCATTGCGTAAACGAGCCTTTACTCTTTTATTGTCTTATCGCTTCACTGTTCAAGACTCGACCGAAAGCATCCGTCACCGCACAACGCCGACTAACCCAGTTAGCCAACAAAGGTTCTCTACTTTTATTTCTTGATTGTTACTCGATTCCGAAGTACCCCATCACCGTTCACACCGCAGAAACTCAACGCCGAGTAGCCCCTTCAAACAACTTCTCTTAAAAATTGTTTAAACAGAAGTTGTCTGAAGGGGCTATTCGTCGAGTTTCCTTGGTATGAACGTGATGGGCACTTTGGAATCGAGTTACAATCAATAAACACGAGTACAGAACCCTTCACCAAACAAGCAATAACAATGCTGTCTTTGTGTACACATTATTGCACGCACAGTCGCCTTGTTAAGCTGCTGAATTATAGAACGTCAGCATGATTTGTTGATTGTTGTAGCCACGACTCGAACAATGTGCGCTTGCTATAAACAAGCAGGATAACCAACGGCGTCTCGGGAGTTATGGCAATAATAACTCGTGGCTGCGCCACTCGTTGATTGTGACGCCGTTGGTTATCCTATGCTTATTTTATTACAGAACATGGATGCACGATTACGCTACTTCATATAGTGTGGTGGTGTCTTGAATTTCTGGTTTGGTCCACGATTTCGTGCCTGTTTGCAAAGACATTGTCGTTTGAAGCATGCTTCAGCAGTGTTTCCTCCTACAATTTTTTTGGGATATCCTATAGAGAAAAGACATTGTTGTTTTTTGCATTGTTAAAGCATTGTTTGATCTAACCACGACATTTTTTCTCAACTCGGTTTTTAACTGATTAACTGAACAAAAAACGGCTTCGCTGTTTAGTAAAAAGCTTTACAGCTCGTATCCCCATACGCAACAGCTGTGAAGGTACACAAATAAAAACGGATTAGAGTTCACTCGAACGCAACAAAGTATAATTTGAACTCCAATTCCAGGGAACAAGGACTATTTTTCCCTCAATGATAGTGTAAGAAAGTAAATGCAGTTTACGTTTGAAAGTTTAATGTCTGGGTGTTTGTGCGTGTGCGCATAATTTGTATATTATTATTATTTTTTATTGTTGTCTGTGTTTGTTCTTTTGGTGTGAGTGGCTATATGTGTATTTTGAGTGCATTTATAATTTGTGAAACAAGCAGACTCTTAGTTAGGGCCGTTTTTTTGCCTGTATTTGTGTTTAAGGTTTCTGTTTTAGTTCAAATTCGTCTGAGTAATTACGTGTTCATTTTGTGTACGTATTTTTATCTTTCAATTTTGTAGGCGTTTTGCTATTTATGGCGTCTGTTTTGTATGTGTATGTGGGTATGCGTTTTCCGAATTGGAATTTAAATTATAGTTCGTTGCGTTCGAGTGAACTCTAATCAGTTTTCAATTGTGTACCTTCACAGCTGTGACGATGGGGATACGAGCTCTAATGCATTTTTTCTAAATAGAGAAGCCGTTTTTTGTTCAGTTAATTTATTGGCCTTTTTCGCTTCATTTTTATTGTAATTGCTGCAGTCTGGTCTATGATGTGTGCACTCTCCACCGATTTTTGTTTGTGAAAAAACGGAAAATTAGAAATACATATTTATGTTCCTGTTCTGTCCAGACTGTGTCTCATGTCTATTATTTGATGGCAACACAGTAGCGTGCGTCTAGACTTAGCATGTGTCATCTCGATGGGTAGTTGATTCTGCATTGTTGCAGGCCTAAGCATTATCATAGTAAACAATCGCAGAAACAATTCAACTGGCCTTCCGAAGCCCGCATTGAAGAATTAAACAAGCCGTCCAGTCATGTAGACCGTCTTAGTACCCTAAGGTTTAAAACGGGAAGATTTAAGTGAAAACCAGGACCATTTCACTCTGGTTCTCAACAACGAGTTAACAGATTTATTTCAGCGCTGGAAGGCTGACAATGCTAACTCAAACAAGATACAACGACAATGTTACTTTCCCCGTGCCCAAGCATCGTTGCATCTTGTGCATTCCGTCATGGCCTCGGATGTAAAGGATCGGTTAGAGGACTGCAGAAAGCGGAATTGTAACGACGCAAGACATCCAGTCGGGGTATGTTTTGCATAGTGTGTTTGGGGAAGTTCTTGTGGAGGCAGAGAATCGGGGAATTTCTCTTGAAGAGCTAAAACTATTTGTAGTCTAGCGGCCAAGGGCAACAATCGTGCACTTCCGGAAAAAGGCATTAAATTTTGAGAACTTATTTTATAGATCAGGAACAACATTTTTGGATATGGTGCCCACTGAAGGCACTTCCGGTTTAGCGTCATGACGTCATCAAAGATGGCCGCCACATGATTTAACCCAAAAAATGTGTATCTCTGTAACCAATCAACCGAATTTAATATTATATAGCTCGTTGGAAAGATAAAATTATTACCAACCAAAAATTTCCTATGACACAATAACACAACTCGCACAGTTTAAGCGGTACAGCCTCTGGAACGCGATATTGCGTGAAATGTTGAAAAAAACACGAAATATGACTATTTCAATCTTTTCCTTGAACATTATTTGTATTTTATTTTAAACATCGCGTTGACATCGAAATGTATGATGCCTAAATGGAAAACCGCGCATCCTCTTTTAAAATAATACAACAATGGAATGAACAAGAATTTTAAAACTCAACTGTTTGTTGATGAGAACGTCATACCAGGTTGTCGCTGCTAGTCAAAACCCATACTGGAACCTGGCGACTAGCCTGAAATGCACATGCTTAGGAATATCTGAAAGGTGGAGATCTATTCTTGCCATCAATCCTAACCGAAATTGTTTAAATTAGACAGGGACTGTCCTACACCCATGAAGAGGTAATGACGTAGCGGCGAAATCTTATGGTAATTTTCGAATTGAAATGCTCTTGCGAGCCCTGTAATAGCCCGAAATAGACATGCTTAGGATTTTCCGAAAGGTGGGATCTATTGTTTCCATCAATGCTAACCGAAATTATTTAAATTAGACAGGGACTGTCCTACACCTATTTAAAGGTGAAGAGGTAATGGCGCAGCGGCGAAATCGTACGGTGATTTTCGAATTTGAAGTGCTCTTGCGAGCCCCATAAATAACCCGAAATAGACATGCTTAGGATTTTCTGAAAGGTAGGGATACATTCTTTTCATTAATCCTAACCGATGTTTCTTGGCTGAAATACAAATTCAAATATGAGCATTACAATGGCACTTTGAAATTGAAACAAGCCACTACACCAATTACAGCTGCACCTTTAAACGGGCGTAGGACGATCCCTATCTAAGCTAAACAATTTCGGTTAGGATTGGTGGAAAGAATAGATCCGCATCTTTCAGAATATCCTAAACATGTCCATTTTGGACTATTAGAGGGCTCTAAGAGCATTTTGATTTCGAAAATCAACATACGTTTTCGCCGCTATGCCGTTATCTCTTCACCTTTAAAAGAAGAGATATATAAGTTAAACAATATAAGTATTATAAGTTAAACAATTTCGGTTAAGATTGGTGGAAACAATAGATCCCCATCTTTCAGAAAATCCTAAGCATGTCCATTTCGGGGTATTAGAGGGCTCGCTAGAGCATTTTGAACACGAAAATCACTACAACAACCAAATGAAAAAAAAGAAAATTCGTGGAAATTAAGGGTGATATGCTTTTAATACGATTTTGGGATTCAAGGGTTGATTTTCTGTAAAAGATGTATATCATCTTTTCCGTCAAGAATTGTGTGCTGAACGTTTTTGCTTCACATTATGCTTTTGATTTGTTGAGGTAAAGTACTTATAGCCAAAAAATAGTTTTTTTGGGGGGGAGGGGGGTTAAATCACCTCCTCCTCCCTCGGGGGGGGGGGGTCTACCTGTTACCATAACTATTTTTTGCAGTTACCCTTCATGTGCATCCATACCAAATTTCATGATTTCACAGACAGTGAACAATTAACCCCCTAGCCAGTATACTGTATTGAATGATGTGCAGTAATAATTCATCTTGTAATAATGCGGCAACGGTACCATCTGTTTAACATTGTTAGGAATTGTTGGAAAGGGAACGAAATATGGAACAATACGTACGATTGGGCTTACTGTTTTTTATTAGCTAGTTTGGCTGTTATTTTAATACAAATGTGATAATACATATTGAAAATCACTAAAATTTACGTTTTATGAGCTGTACCCCCTAACCTGACGAAGCTCTGTTAATGTGTCATAGGATCTTTGTGGCTTATAAAATTATCTTTTCAACAAGCCATAGAAAATCGAAATTGGTCTGCCGAGATACAGCTGTTGATATCAAACTCTATAGTGAATCTGTGGCGGCCATCTTTGATGACGTAATGAGGGCAAACCGGAAGTCATACATATGGACACCATATCCAAAAATGTTCCATACGCCACAGTAAAGATATTCTGAAACTGTCATGCTTTTTTCCAAAAGTGCACGATTCGCCTAAAATTTGGCTTTTAGCCGCTTAGCTATTGGTGTAATAGCAGTGGAAGAAACTATTGGCGGTGATGGAGTAAGTAGACAATGGCGACAATAACAATGCTTTAACAAGTGAGCAGCAGTCTGTTGTGTCCCATTTGAGGAGATTGTTTAGCATGGCGGTAACGAGTCAAATAAATAGGACCAATGTTGAAACTGTAAACAGAAATAAAGATTTAATGAGTCTGCGGAAGTTGTACGCTGGAAGCCTGGCAAATGTAAAAATGGTAAGTTCAGTTGTTTTTCTACGTGGCAGCGCTGGCAAACCATATTTAACTGTACAAATATTTAATGCTGCTGCTTCCGCAGTAGGTCCCAACAAAGTGGGAGCAGTGTGTGGATTACGTGCAGGTAATGCGTTTCAAGTGGTTGTGAAATCGCTTGTTGGCCCCCCCCCCCAAAAAAAAACTTCTTTCTGCGGAAATTAAAATTAATAATGTTGCTGTAGCAGTTCACGATCTAAAGTGAGCAATGTATTGAAGCCAGGCTGTACTGGCCTCCGTAGGAAGTTTCGGCACAGGATGTTAGTGTAGCTCTGCGATGTTTCGGGGATGTAGTGTCACATGATTTTGAAAAAGTTAGTTGTTGGTGGGAGAATTGTTTGCGAATCTGGTGTATGTGTCATAAAACTGCGGATGCATGACGCTATTGTGTTAAAAGATGTATCGGCCATTGTGCACATTAAGGGCATCCCGTAGCTTATTTCAATTTTTGACTGCACGCCACACTGCCTACGCTGCAGGCTGCGTGGCCATTTTCGCCATGCATGCGCAAGCGTGGCATGCTCTGTATGCGATTGTTAAGGAGACCCAAGTGACCTTTGTCCTTGCTTACAAGCGATTGCAATTGAGCAAGCGCAGCGTGAGCAGCCTCAAACAGAGTGCTGATGTTAAATGTTAAAGCTATCGAGGCAGTTAACGCTGCTGCAGACTGCTTTTATTGATCAAAATAAATTCAACACAACTTATGTTTATGTCATTAGTAGAGAAATGTCAGCTAAAGAAAATTCAAGAAGCAATGCCTAATGTGCAGAAGTGCAACGGAATGTTGGGGTCATAATAAACAGTGGTCATGCTACAACCCAAGTTATGCTGAGTGCAGAAGTCAGTGTAAGTGTCAGTGCGAGTGCAGATGGGTGCAGTTCCATTAAGGGTTCTAGAAATGTTCCACCATGTGTGCCAGTAACTAGTGCTCAAGGAAGTCAGTCAGGCAGCACCTCAACTCAAAAGCATTTGTCAGGTAGTGAGTCAAATGGAGCAGTTGTCTTAGCTCCTCCAATGAAGAGGAAAAAGATAAGCAAAAAAAAAAGCCATCATCGACGATCGACATAGATAATACTAGTGTGCGAAATGTGTTAGTTGTAGAGAGGAAGTCAGTGAGTGAAATGGCCAAGAAAAGTGTGTACGGGAGTGATCCCAGTATCTCGTTTTTGATCAAAGTCGAGGTGTAAGTATAGCATCCAGTCGAAGCCCAAACGCAGATCTGGATGCAGTAGAGACAGAAAGTGTTGCTCATGATTCGATAGAAAGTGTATTTCTGATTGGTGATGCTGATCAGTTTTCCATTCTGTTGTTAATATGGCTATAGAGCAAACTGCTATTAGAGATATTACAGATGCAGTTAACATAGAAGTGGATGTTGGTGTGAGTGCAGCATGGGGCATGCAGGATTAAGTCATTCAGCAAGTTATTTGCGATTGGTTCATGGAACGCAAGAGATCTAGGGAATAAGAGCGGTGAGGTAGAGAGTCTATTGACCCACATTATTATTTTAGGCATACAAGAGGAGGGTGGAGACTGCTCAGCGATGGTAACATATATGAATGCTGACTGCATTCAATCAAATTCTACATCCAAAATAAGAGTATTCGTAACATGGAGAGTACCTTCCATGTTGTTTGTACATAAATGTTGCAGAGAGATCGATGCTTGTTCCATCAAGGTATGGATGGGAAATAAATAGGTGACGGTTGTGTTTTTACATGCTTCCAAAAGGGTGACCAGCTTAGATTGGCAGTCGTGGCTTAGTCACTTTGAGTCACCATGCATTATAGCAGGAGACTTTAATGCTCACCATGTGGAATAGGGTCTTTGAAAAGTGATACCAAAGGCAGTTAGTTCAGGTCCTAAAAGGGTTGCCACTGATTGTAGTTCAAAATGGATCGCTGACCTTTGTCCATTGGCATGGTGATATTCTGCATGAAGCGGCTATTGAGTTCTTCCTCTGTTCGGCTGACATCTATAAGGCCGTCAGCTTTTCTGTCGCTCTCAGACGATCTCAGAGGGAGCAATCACTCTCCGATTGCGCTATGGCCACCAGGTACATGTGACCACAATGTTGTGTGGAGATGTCCATAACCGGTAATGGACAATGGTGCTTTTGGAGTGTAGTGTGAGCAAAATGCAAAATTGTCCACCCCTAAACAGCAGTTGCGACAAACAGTAAATACGTGTCACCCAGTTTGGTGGACCAATGTAAGCATTAGAGCAGTCAGAGACAGAAGACGTACAGGCAAAGGGAGGAAGTGTCCGGCCACTATTTTGTGGCTGTCTTGTAGGGCCATTGCACAGGAATCCGCCTATTTAATCCGGTCTGTGAAAGAATGATGCGGAATGCAGGTTTGTGTTGCTGTTGCAGCAGGTGGGTCCATTTCTGGTGCTTGGCGTGCTCTGAGTCCGCAGGACAGGAAAGTGGACACCGCTTGGATTTACTGTCAAGATGCAAATTTGGGTGCTCCTGGTCAGTCCATCCTTCGAGAAGAGGCCCTGGCGGATGCATTTAATGTTAGGTTTGCCAGTGTCTTCCCAGTGGTGTTTGTCTGCCGAGTCTGGTTAGGCAGTCCGCTCCTAACAGTGTGCTCGACGTTCCATTTCATTTGACAGAATTGAGAGTGGCTCTGGCTAAGTGCAAGCAAGGAGGAGCTGTGGGCATCGATGTGATTGCTTACAGCCATCTGAAGTCTATGTCAAAAGCTGCTCTAAGTATGCTTCTGCGTCTCTTTCAGGAGTTGCTTTAGGGAGGGACTGTTCCACCTGCTTGGTTGTTTACCATCCTTATCCCAGTACACAAATGCAGCAGTCAGAAGTCTAATCTATGTAATTACAGGCCAACTGCATTACGGTCCAGTATCCGTAAAGTATATGAGCGGAAAATTGTCTTCCGTTTAAATAAGTATCTTGAACGCAATATGTGTCTTGCCCCTGTACAGTTTGGATATAGGTCTGGATGCAGTGCGCAGGATGCTATTCTCTTTCTGTTGTCAGGTGTGCAAGAAGCGTGGGCTCATGGGCAAACTGTTGTGGCAGTCTTCTTGGGTATAAGAGCAGCCTATGACACGGTCAACATTGATTGCTTACGAATGCGATTTTGGCCCTTCTTGGTAACAGGATTTTTTAGACCCGCATTAATAGGTTTTGTTCAGCTCAAGCCGCATTGGGTCGCAGCCTGCCACCGGGGAGCTGTCTCAGCCCTGTGCTTTTTGCTGTGACGATACATGAAGTGCTTCTTGAGATGGGTCTGAGCAGTAATGTTGTCTGTTATTGCTCTGTGGTTTGTGGGATCGGACCCTCACTCTATCGCAGTGCATGTGCGTGCTCTTCAGCACGTTGTTCGTTGCCCCACTCCCAGTGGCCTCTCTTGCTTCTGAGAAAACGGAGCTGTCAATCTTTTCTCGTGTAGCTGCAGCACATGCTACCCCGCTCACTGTTTGCGTTGGTGGTGTCCCTATCACGGCTTTTGCTAAGGTAAAATATCTTGGTGTCTGGTTAAATGGTGGCCTTGAATGGACTGACCATGTGAGATATCTTCGTGAGAAAATTGCTGATCGTCTTCCAGTCTTCAGGGTTCTGGCCCATTATCATGATGGCTCTTTGCGCTTTGTCTATTATGCTTTTGTACGATGTGTAATCGATTTTCAGCTCCCATTCTTGGTAACAGCACTGAGGCAGTTGCGTAGTCTGCAAGTCAGTGTGAATGACTGCTTGAAAGCCATTACTAGGTGTTCAGTTTCAACCCCAGTACAGGTTCTTTGGGTCGAAGCATGTGAACTGCCTCTACATCTTCATGCAGAAGAGATGCTTGTTGCGCTTTGTCTACGGAATTTGAGCGGGGGTACGACTGATCCTGTAACTAGAATTCTTTCTGACTATCTGGCTCTTAATGAGAAGTCTCCTGGTAATTTAGGTGTAGCAGGCCATGGCATGTCCATACTTGTGACTCCTCTATCTGCTGTATGTAGAGAAGCAGCTGTATGTTCGCCCTGCTCATGGAAATGGTGCCCTCTTATCTTGTCTGTATTTCAGACGGGTAGCTCCAGTGCATGCAAGGGCAAGGTCTTTTGTGATGCGTCCTTTTGCAAAGTATCTGGAGAGGGTGGCATTGGAGTTTACATCCCCTCATTCAAAATTGAAGTCAGGCGTGCTCTCACTTCGGTTACTTCAAGGTAAGTCTGTGAATTGGCTGCTGTTTCTGTAGCCCTTGATATTGATGTCGATCTACCGCTACCAGAATTTGTTGTCTGCAGTAACTCAAAGTCTAGTCTTGTGGGCAGCTCTTCAGTTTAGTCATCAGTGACCCTGTGAATTTTACTATTTGCTGGAAACTTTGGTTGCACTGCAAGTATCTGTGGCATCTTTAGTGTGGGTCAAAGGACACAGTGGGGTATCTGGGAATGAAGGGGCAATCATGTTACGAGGGATGCAGTTCACGACAGTTTGTGTTCTGTCAATCTATTACAATCAGTAGTCTCGAACACTGAGTCTTTGGAATATTGAGTGGAGAGAAGCCGCAACAGGGAGAACTCTGTATGATCTTCACCCGGAGTGTGACTACAAAATCGCACTGGATTTTCTGCCCTATAGGATGACGCATACCTTTCACGTCTTCGGACTGGGCACTCTCACCTTCCACATCATCTGTTTGTTATGTAGATAACTCTGTCACCCATTTGTTGTTTCATTGTACTCGTTACAAGGTACGTCGCAAAGCTCTGCGTCCTTGGCTCTTTTCAGGCTCCATACTTGGCTCTCAGTTATGTTTCACCATTGCAAGAGTTAGTTTAGACCGCTTGTGTGCCGTCGCACGCTTCTGCAAAGCATAGGAGTGTACCTGTGGGCCCCTGCTGTTCTTGTGCCGTTCAGAGTAGCATTTATGTGTAATGACTGATGATGAAATACTGGTACTGGGGTGTGCTGATGTGTACTGTGTACTGATGTGTGTATTGGACTGTATTTAGTTTTCCTTAGTTGGTGAATGTGCCTTCGGGCAAGAGTCCCTTTAAATAAATTCCAATTCCAATTCCTGTCCAGTTTTTGAAAATTCTCGTGCGCAAACGAACTATAATAAGCACTGCCTGCCGGCAGTGACTGACTATGATGTAGGATTGTTGATTTTATCACCCAAGTTCACGATCTCAGTCTTCCTTTAACAATGGAACTCGAAGGGATTGCAACAATGGTTTAGGACTGAGATGCAAAAGGAGGAGTGATATCGGATATCACGCCTGCTTTTGAAAATCATGCCTGCTTTGGATCTCAGGCCTGCTCCTACAATATCTCTGCTCGTGTTTATGAATGTTTGCTCGATTTCGAAGTCCCCCATCACCCTTCATACCGCGGAAACTCAACAACAAAAAAGACCCTGCAGAAGAAAACATTGTTGCTTGAATCTAGGACGATGATTTTGGTAGTGTGTACCAGACAAGCAGATTCACGATTTAAAGGTGCATCTACACGGGGCGCTTTTAGCGCGTGTCGCATGACGGATGACGCGTGGCGGTCGAATTTCGGCGCTTTTTCATAGCGCGCCGTGTAGTTGCACCGGCAGCAAAATAAGATCCGCCCACTTTGAAGCGCGTGAGAAGCACGCGTTTCAGAGCAGCTTGCGGCGGCACGAGAGCGCCCCATGTAGGAACACCCATCAACAAACTCGAAGCACGCGCTATTTTTGCCGTGTTGGAGCGTGACGCGTGGAAATAAAAATCAGTCTATTTATTGGCAGCATGCCGCCGCAACGCTGCAACCTGATAGGATATTGTGAATCACGTGGTGGTGCAAAGATGGCGCCTGGACGCTTACCGAACAAGAAAGCTTTGGCGTAATCATTGATAGCAA
>JAHWFP010012028.1:16332-30319 GCA_023313725.1 Lithobius niger | reverse complement strand
TTTTATTATAACAACAGGGAATGAAAAGCACACTTTACATTTAGTTTGCACGAAAAGCTTTTGAATATCAATGAATTAAAAGCAACAAGTTGAATTTACATTTTAGTAATTCACACGATACTACAAAACGACACTTGTGTTTTGAATGTACAATCAATTAAATTTTCGAATAGAAAAAGCAATACTGAACGCTCACTTCAGTCGTCCGCAAGACTGAACAGCCCAGGCTGGTTACAGTCTATCAAACAGTATGTTTCAAACACGCATGAAAGACAACCGTTTCACAGTTTTGTTTCTAAGTGATAAAACAGAGCCTTAAACCTCCCAGAGTTGCTGTTTAGAAGTCAACTCCTCAAATTATAAAAGCCGCGGCTACTTATAAAGTCCGTCTGGAGTGAATAACCAATGAATCCCACACGAAGATCAAACCGTCAGTTATTTGGATTAAAGTTACATTTAAAACAAATAAGAAAGAATTTGGTTTTTAGTAAGAGAACCACTCTGACGTTATGGGGTGAGAGTACCTAATATGCCTCTTAAGGCTCACCACCATAATTTCCTCTAAGCTAGAGAGTTTAAGTTAAGTTTTAAACTATGAATTTAGACTTGGGGGGTCCTAAATTAAATTTTCAAAAGCTAACTACAAACATACGAACCACTGCCATTTTGCCCGGCATGGCATCCTACGGACGTGACGTCTCCACTCCCGACTGGCGTGACCCTTCTAGCTTGAGAGATCTGTGAGCTGTGCTGTGGGTGCTTGGGGTTGGGGGTTTTTATGCTGGGGACCGGAAGTTCACGCGGACGGGCAGGAGAGCTGCGGGGGTCTGGTTGGCTGAGGGCCAAGAGAACAATGGAAAGTGGGAGGAGAAATCGGTTGAATAAAGGGACTGGGTGCAGAGCCGTTTGAAGGAGTAGGGACATGTAAATATAGGCCTTTTTGAGTTTTACTCAAGTGAACTTTGGGAAATAGGCCTTTACTTTGAAATCTTGACTATGGAATAAATATTTACATGTTGGCAACGTGAATAGGCTCTGGTTAAAGCTTAGTACTTTGGCTTGGATAAGACATAAAGCATTACTATTAAATTTTACAAGCTTTAACTGAAAACTGCAGTGTTATACACCACAACTAGTTTGGTGGGGGAGGGGAGTAAAATTGAGGATTCGAAGTTTCTAAGCACAGTTTGACTTTTGGATTGCTTGGGAACAGATCTTTAATAAATATCTGTTGGTTTTAATGGTAGGGCAAGCTAGTAATAACGTTCTGGTGGTCACAGTCGGGTTTTAGAGGAGAACTAAAATAAACATATATACACTAAAATTCGTGTCCGGTAGAATGCTGATGTCTAATTACTTCGGACTAATGGCAGCGTTTCTGGGGGCAAAAGATTATTATAAAATGATAAAATTGGTTAAATAATCTAGCTCAGTTGTATGCTAAAACGCATGAAGTTAATTTGGATGCTTAACTTTAAAGTTAAGGGACAATTTTTGATCTTAGTGGAAATTTTTCATAAGGCTTGCGATCGTTCAAACACAATAAAAAATATCACACTAGAAATTGCTGTCTGTACATGTATGTGAGGTTAAGTACCTTCGTAGAGGAAGCCCCTCCTAATAAACACTAAGCTAAGGTCTGTGGGTTTTTGCCCTAAGTAGAAACACTAAAATCTAAATACAAAGATACAAGACTTCAATAATGGCGGCCATGATGAAGGAGCCTGCGGTTGGTTTTGGATGATTTTCAAATGTAGATTTGAGGATCTTCTGGATGGAAAGTTCGGATTTCGGCTTCCCCAAGAGGTAGTGTAACGGCGGACGCTACGACGGCTTAGGTACTTGTAACGCCCTCGGCTTCCCTTGTGTACGTGGAGTATCAGCTTGAGGTGTTAACGGTGTTTACGACGACTTTTTACGTTCATTAACACAGCATGGGCAACTGTCCCAGCATGGGGGATGGAGCGCCGGTCCTAATTAAAGGGGCCTAACCTTAAACTGTCGGTATGGCTGCCACCAACGGTGGATTTAACTGTTTAACTAGCTAAAATTAAATGATGGGCTACATATTTATATTTTACACTAAAAGACAATTAATCAATCTAGCAAACGACTGAAGCTTAAAACTCCTAGTTTTATTTTTGCGACAGAATGAAATAACACTTTACATCATAGTTTGCTACTAAAAGCTTTTGAATACAATTATTTAAAAGTACCAAGTTTGGAATATACAAAATAGCAATTCACAAGTTCAGACAAACAACGCTTGTGTTTGAATAAAAGTTTAAATTTTCACATTCGAAAAAGTAATCTTGAGTGCTCCCGGAGACACCCGCAAGACTAAACAGCCGCAACTGATAGTAGTCTAGCTGACAGTATGTTTCATACACGATCAACCGTCCACAGTTATGTTTCTAAGTTTTCCAAGTACAAAAGATCAACCTCCCTTAGTTCCCGCAGAAACTGTTCTAAGAAATAAAAAGCCCGGCAATTTTACAGTTAGGCATCAGTGTGTTTCTTTTGACTTCCACAAAGATTAAACCGTCAAGTAGTTTAGATTAAAAATCCATTTAAAATAAACTGGGAAAGTTGGTTTTTAGTAAGAGAACCACTCTGACGTTATGGGGTGAGAGAACCTAAGATGCCGCTACAGGCGTCACCACCATAATTTTCTCTAAGCTAGACGTTAAGTTTACATTTAAACTAGAATTTAGAATATGGGGGTCCTAAACTAAACTTTCAAAAGCTAAACTATAACATACGAACCACTACCATTCTGCCCGGCATGTCATTCTCCGGACATGGCGTCTCCACTCCCGACTGGCGTGACCTTTCTAGCTTGAGATATCTGTGAGCTGTGCTGTGGATGCTTTAGGCTGGGGGGGTTTTATGCTCGAAACCGGAAGTTCGCGCGGATGGACAGGAGAGCTACGGGGGTCTGGTTGGCTGAGGGCCTTGAGAACAATGGAAAGTGGGAGGAGAAGTCGGTTTGACAAAGGGACTAGGTGCAGAGCCGTTTGAAGGAGTAAGGACATGTAAAGACGGCCCTGTTTTGAGTTTTCTCAGTTGAACTTGGGGAAATAGGCCTTTACTTTGAAATATTGGCTATGGAATGAATATTTACATGTTTGCAACGTGAATAAGCTCTTGTTAAAGCTTAATACTTGGCTTTGGGTATTGCAGAAAGCATTACTATTAATTTTTATAAGCCTTAACTGTAAACTGCAGTATTACACCACAACTAGTTTTGGCTGGGGGGGGGGGGGATTGAGGATTCGAATTTTTTGCACAGTTTGACTTTTGGGTTGTATTGGAACAGATCTTTTATAAATATCTTTTGGTTTTAATTGTAGAATAAGCTAGCAGTAACATTCGGATGGGTCCAGTCGGATTTTAGAGGAGAACTAAAAACAAACATATATACACTAAAATTTGTGTCCGGTAAAATGCCGATGTCGAATTACGTTTGACATATGGTAGCGTTTCTGGGGGTAAAAGATTATTATAAAGTATAAATGCGATTAAATAAACTAGCTTAGTTGGTTGCTATAACGCATTAAGTTAATGGGAACGTTTAACGTTTAAGTGAAAAGGTACATCGATCGTTGTGGAAATTTTTCATTAGGATTGCGGCCGACAAACACAATAAAAAATATCACACTTCAAATGGTAGTCTGTACAAGTATATGAGGTTAAGTACCTTCGCAGAGGAAGCCCCTCCTAATTCCTCAACTAAGCTAGTGTATGAGGCTTTTTGCCTGAAAATAAGAGTAATAAAATCAAAATACATAAATACAAGTTTACAATAATGGCGGCCATGAAGAAGGAGCGCTGCGGTTGTTTTTGGAGGAATTTCAAATGTAGATTTGAGGATCTTCTGGTTGGAAAGTCCGGATTTGGGCTTCCCCAAGAGGCTTGTATTAGGACAGGCTATTAAATGTTGAAAAGTTTGACCGATTTGGTCCATTATTGAGAAAACGGCGAGATTTGCACAATCGAGGCATTTGGGCGCTCCAAAAAAAAAAATTGCAAGTTTTGTAAAACGAGCGTTTTTCGGCGGTCCACATTTACATGCCCCCAAACGCAGGATTTTATTCGGGGTTCCTGAGAACTCGGAATAAAAGCTAGAATATAAGGGTTAGTGCACACAAGATATGCAATAAACACAATACCGCCAAAATATTCAAAAATTGACATGAAATAAAATACACTGTTTACAGAAATGTTGACTTTGCCGTTTTGTATTTTTGGGGGACCAACGTTTTTGTGGCTCAGAGAATTTCAAGTAAAATAAAAAGTTACAAGTTAGAAATTACTGTTTTTGCAACCATTAACTAAATACTGTCCGCGCTGCTGGGTGCAGGAATATCGTACAAGTATTTGAAAATGGGGCAAAAGGACATTTATCAAGAAACACACTAGTTTTTAAGGTAAAAGTACAAAGTTAAGTTTGTTGTTTCGTTATAAAAAAAATGAGGCCATCTACTGCTCTGGTAATATGTCCCGTACGGTATCTGCCTCTGCTCAAGTCTAGTAATTTTTTTTATCTGGGATGACTGCCATAGGAACCCTCCGCCGCATTTCAATTAACCTAGCCGCTGCGATAGGGATTGGAAAATCGAATACTATGGGTACGCATAAAATGACCAGCTCTATTTACTGTTAAACTACTTCCACTGGGATGGTTTGAGGTTACCAAACAACTTGTTTACATGGTGAATTTGAAACTAAAGGGTTTCAAGGTATGACCCATAACTTAAACATAACAATACAGCTCTGGGAGGTTTTGTGAATAAAAACCAACAACCTTTTAACGACAGTGCTAACCTTTTTCGCAGAGGGGTAGACAGACGGCTGTTTTTGGAAGAAAGCCATTTCGTAGAAAACTTAAAGAAGAGCCAACCGGGGACAGATTTCAGCTCCCATGGAATATTCCTAATGAATATTTAATTAGTGTCGTTACAATCTTTGTTAATATTCTCCCACAAAGGGAGACGTTGATAGTGACAAAAAGAGTAAAACATAGGCACTTAAAATTTAGGTGTGAAGGCCAAAACGGGAATTAACTGGGAGTTGCTTAAGGATGAGCTCCCAACAGACCAAAATGACAAAATTAAAAATGCAGGTAAAAATAATTTTCAGTCAATTTGTACTGAAACGCAATGTTTAACAATCAAATGTTTAACGAAAATGTTGGCTTGATGCAGCAACAATCACTAGATGCTTTCCAGGTTTGTCCAGTAGACTCTGAAGTTTTAAGATTTAAAATTCAGCAAATACACTATTTTTAGGTTTGGTTGCTCCTAGATGGAGCCACGGTTGTAGCGACAAACTACTCATTGTTTAAAAGAAAACATGCACTGGAAATTTACTTTGTTAGATTTCCGGGGTACTTGTAACAAGAAAAAAACTCTAATTTAGAGAAAAACTACTTTAGGTTAGGTTTTACAACCTCTGTTTCACTGGGAACACCTACTCAGTGCTAGAGCCATAATAAATGCATTTATTTCCACCCTAGACTGAGAAAGAATCCACCCTAAAACATCGGTCCTACTTTTAACAAAAAAAAGGACTGGGGGAAAAAACTATGTTTAAGTTTTTTATTTGCTTAACACGCTGGTTTTAATTTAGATTAAAATCCGGCAATTTAACTTTTCAAAACTCTGGAAAAAAATCAAAGCATATAGGGGGAACACTTTTAATGCCGACCTTTAAATTACTTGTTTCCAACTTAAGATTGGGGGAAGTTAACTCACGTAACATAAGCCATTCGTCAAAGCTAAACTCACTAATTCCGCGTTTATCTGTCATGACTAAACTTTTTTTTATGTCACTAGCTGACAAACTTCGTTTTATTTTGCCTTTAGGAGGCAGGTTCAACGCATTTTTCGTTGCTTGTTTACACCAACAAAGATGGCGACAGTCCATCCATTGGTCAAAAGAGGGGACTTGGGTCTCATTAGCTCGTAATGGGTTAACCTCCGAAGTTTTCAGCAGTCCCCTTTCGTCTGCATTTGAGGACTTAACGACGATTGGCGGAAGCACTGCGGGGGTTTGGGGCTTGACCAATGCCGCGGGGCTGGTTTGTTTACGGTGGCTTCTACGTTTCTTTGATTGTCGTGGGCCGTTTCTGACGGGGGGCGTAGCCACCTCGACTGGCAGGGAAGAAAAATCACGCGGCGGGGCGGTTACGGGTCTGCGCAGTAGGCTTAGTTTATCTAATCCAGGTACGCCCAAAACGACATCGTAGATCGAATTGTTGACCGGTGTAATGCATGCTACTGATTTTAACACTGTGCCATCATCTAACCTTAGGCTTAGATTTACCTGGTCTAATGTAAACACTTGGCTACACAAGGCAGTTTGACATATAATTTTTCGTTTTAAACGTGGCCAATTCCTTACGAGTTTGGCGCTAACCAGCGAAACTGAGCTTCCGGAGTCGCATAAAATATTAATTTTATTTTTCCCTATGCTACCGGACAGAGTACTAGCCTTAAGATTTTTACTGGCATTTTTCCCAACAGGGAAACATGCATTAGCATGCTGTGATTTCGAGTTAAGTTTGGGGCATTCACTACGAAAATGTTGGGGAGAATTACACACGTAGCAACGCCTAACTCTATCTGGATTAGGGTTAGATTTTTCACTAGCACTAATGTTTATGGCAGGGTCCCCTCCTGGGTTATCTGCGTTCACACCGACAGATCCGGCCGGATTAGCTGTTGTGCTGTGGTTACGGTTGTGACCACGCTGTTGACCACTAGGTTTAGAACCTTGGTTTGACGGTACAGCTATGGGCTGTGTTTTGGCTGCACGAGAGGCAGTTTCGGTAGCAATTTGTTTATTGCGGGTTGTGAACTTGTCACAAAGTTGGGCTGCTTCAGCCAATGTCCCTAACTTAATTTGATCAGGGATCCATTATCTACGTTGGGTAGGGCAAGATTTATAAAATTGCTCTAAAAGCATTAGATTGACAAGTTTGTCATAGTCCCGGTTAACCTTAGCTAAACCTAACCAACGAGTGAATAGCGTTTCTAATTCAAAGGCGTAGTCGTAAAATTGCTGGTCTTCTTCTTTCTCGAGAGAACGAAACTAAGTTTGAACTGACTCTTTTGTCTGGACAAAACGGGCAAGCAATTTATTTTTGACTAAATCATAGACCGAGGGTACACGTAGGTTTCTTACGTCGCTTTATCTTACGTCGACTTGAACTCACATCGCTTTAGGAGAGAGGTGGTTACACGGAGGTTATAGTTGAAGTGAGTTAAAACGACAGCTGAGGTTCCTGCGTCGCGTTTATCTAATCCCCCCATCAAGCAAACCCCTCTTTATTACCAAGTCCCCATTCAGCTAGCTGGCTTCGACTTCGTTTTAACGAAGTGACATGTGGCCGTCCTAGTTTCGTGACGTTTACGCGCGCACTTTTCAACCAATCACAAGGAAGCAGTCCTTAGAGCGACGTCGAAAATGGGTTTTAGGTGGGTACACGTAGGTTGTTAAAGCGCTTCAACTCCTTACGTCGACGTATCGAGGTGGTTTGAGATAAAGCGACTTGAAAATGGTTTTAGGTGGTTATACGGTGGTTCCTAAAGTGCTCTAAGCACTACTTCGACGTAAGCTACGTCGACGTAAGATAAAGCGACGTAAGAAACCTACGTGTACCCTCGGTCATAGTCTTGCATTTCAGCGTCTGTAAGCTGATAGCAAACTTTAATTAAAACCTCACCGACGAGGGGTTGGAGTCCCGTGACCCATTGGTCTCTGGGAATTTTTTGACTAGTCATTGTGCGTTCAAAAATCTTAAGAAAACTGTTGATTTCAGTTTGTGGCGTCCACTTGTTGACGAGACGAACTACGTTCGCAACTTTACCATGTTTAGGAACTGGATTTGGGGGAGCTGGGGGAGCGCTGTTAGCTCCGTTTGGAGCGGATTAAGATTTATCGTAGCAGCATTTAGCTTTGCTAGTTCTAGCTGCTTATCTAACTTGGCTAGTTCCATTGCGCTAGCACGATCCTTAATTTGGGCATCTTGGTCCCTTAAGGCTAGTTCATGAGCACGGCGCTTATCTGCGTCCGCAATTTCAAGTGCTCTTAACTTTAATTCTTCTGCTTTGAGAAACAGTTCATTTTCTTTAGCCGCGAGTTCCTTTTTTGGAAAAAAATAGCAGCTTCTCTCCTTTCAATAGCATTAGCTAGTGCATCGGAAAGTTCACTTAAATCCAATTACTGTCTTCGAGGGCTGCTCGCAAGATTTGTTGGGATTCGGCTCTAGAATCGCTGACTGGTGGGAGAAAATACTAGTGGGACCACCAATTTCAGATCACACGGTGGGGAAGGAACCCCCCCCCCACCAATTTTTCAGTGACTTCACCCATGTCTACAAGACCACGAAAAAAAATTCTTGATCGTCCATGCTCAAGGTCCAAAAGTAATCCAACCCTATCCACCATCCTAAAAAAAAAAAAACTTAGAACAAAATACTTTTCCTCCAGACAAGTCAGTGATCATTTTGTGACATCCTCACCTTCACTGGTTCTAAAATATGAATCCCGTCAAGAGAATTCATGACCACCCCTTCCTCTAGCCCCGGGGGGAGGGACGCACCCACCACAAATCCACCAGTGATAAAAAAAAAAAGACCGGTTCCGAGTATGCTTTTTAGAAAGCAAAATTTTAGGAGGCGTGTTCGGAGTTTTTTTTTTTAAATATAATATCGGCAATAATCGACATGTATTTTATAATTCCATTTTTGGTAGATAGTTAGGCCTATAGATTTATTGCGTTTGATAACTTCAAACCTTTTGACAATTTCAAAACTCGTACAGTTTTTATCACCTTTTACATTATCATAATAGTGTAATAGAATGTTTTATCTTTATCTTTTTTTACGTAGTTTATTTTTTATTTTTAGATTTTTTTAGATTCTAGGTTTTAAGTTAGATTTAGATTTAATTTTAGATTTTTAGATTTTTTCGTCGCTCATGTACAATTCATTTGTAATACAACAATTCTTGTTCACAAGAATTTTGAATTTCCAAGTAAATAGTGGCGTCTGCAATTCGATTTCTGTTTTCATTTTATATGTGACGCCGACAAAATCCTAATCGACAAAGCGTCACACGCTGTTCGCGCCGGCAGCCAAGTGGCGTCAAATGATGACGTAGAACTACGTGTGGGTCACGTGACCCAAAACTTCTATTTCGAGCAAATACACGAGGCATCACAGCGCCTACGGACAGAAAATTACGGCGACACGCGGCAAAAGCGCCCCGTGTAGATGCACCTTTAGTCGTTGCTGCTGTGATACTTCTGCTTTTAGACTATGGGATGGCAGCTGCCATTAAACCTTGGACGATAGTCGGACAAGCAGTTCGGTTGCCACCATTGAGAACCTTAGTCCAACATGTACAGTGACACTCGCATCGCTTTAATTAAACTGTAAAACGGTTTCCTAAATATTTCCCTTTAGAGGCAAACGTTTGAACAAATATTCCAACAGCTATTTATTTTTAGAAATTGATGTTTGCATCGTTTTTATGATGTAGCTTGTTGCTTGTTGCATTTCATAGCAACCTATGTTGCTATGTTTTTATGTTGCCTTCTGGCCCACCATTGAAATGATTACGACAGGAATGATGAATTATGGGATGTGTATCTCACGAATATCATCAGGCGATAGCAGAGGCGAGGACAAGAAGTTAGGTGACCATCACGGGCGCCACCATGTTTCTTCTGTTTTTAAAATTGTTGTTTTAGTCTGAAATTACTGCGTGCTCTTTATAGGATGTTAGTATAATTTTGTAAATAAAATAAATAAATAAATAGATAGTGAGAGTGGCCTCCCGCGAATCTCGTTCAGACGAGAACAGGAAATTATCTGGCGCCATGTTGGCATTACAGAGCGCTGACTAGGCGCCAGCAGGGGTCGCAACTGTACTAGACACAATGCATTCCAAACCTTCGAACTCTGTATTTCTTCCAACGCTTGGCCAACACCGTCAATGTCGACATGGCGCAAGCTAACATCCGGTACTCGTCTGAATGAGATTCGCGAGAGGCCAATCCTACAATACATTTATTTATTTATTTATTTTGTGTACACAATTATTGTAACACCCTATAAAGGACATCAGCAACTTTCAGATTAAAACAACAATTTTAAAAGCCCAAGAAACATGGTGGGCATCCATGTTTGCCCACTGTTCTCGCCTCTGCTCTAACCCTGAATGAGATACGTGAGGTACACATCCTATATTTCGTTATCACTCATGTGGTGTGCAACAAAGACAACGTATATACTACAGTAATGTTGCTACAAATGTGAAAACGCTGTATATCTTAAAAAACGATGCAAACATAAATTTATAAAGTCGAACAGCTATTTGAAAATTAGTTCAAACTTGTGCCTGTGCTAGGATAAATTTTGTAAACAAGTGATTTTGAAAAGTCACTACCAGATTTTGTTTGGGGGTGCGTGGATTTTTACTTTTTGTGAAAAGTCCTGATTCCATGTGCAATGAGTCGTTAGATAGGCACAAACTATACATGGACGAGGAAGGAGAAACGTAAGGTGGATTTAGTCCCCGTAAACTCCTCCTGTGCTGAGCTCAAAAAGGAATCATGATTAATGTACGATTTGTTTGTGTAATCCATGATGCTCAAATTTTCCTCCCTCAGCTGTGAATTTTGGTTCAATCTTTTTGTCTTTTTTCTTTTTAGCATCACAGATTTAAAAGCTGGGTCAGTATCGGAATTTTTTCTTCTTTCTCATCTCTGCTTGTTGCTTCGTAATTCTCTTCAAAAAAGATGGATTGCTTTGTTTTGGCATTATTCAGAGGCGAAGTTTTGTAGGTTAGGCGATCCGGTAAAAAGACACGGCAAATGTACGATAAAAAGGTTTCCGAAAGTTTGCATTGAAAATGTGTTTCCAAAGTGCCTCTCCATATAGGACCACTTCTGGTTTTTTTCTGCAAAGAAAAGAAAACGAAAAAAAATGGTGTAAAATGGTTTAAAAAATCCAAATTTGAGTGGAAAGGGGGCAGGAGGTCGTAGCGAACCTCTCCAGGGCAAAACTTGCCAAATAAAATTTTTCATTAATACCTGTCCAGGACTGGTCTTGAACCCACAGTCTTCATTACTGTTATTAGGCAATGCTAAACGAAAAGGATGTCTCCACTAGCTAGATGTCAACAAAAACTTCGAACACTAATTTCTTCTCATCAAGTTTACTCTAAGGCTCCAAAACACTTCTAAAATGGTCTAGGGTTATTCGTAAATTGTTGAGTTCCACCGGCAGAAGCCACATTGGACCTGGATCAACAAAACAGAGATAGTCTATGGAGCCCACAAAGGTTTACATCCCACCTTGAATTGTCATCAAGCGCAGACGGAAGGTTGAGAAGCGACCATTTCAGTTTCACTATAGCCTAGACGAATTTAGAGCTTTAACAAGCAACTTCAGGCATGTTATGTGACAACGACTTTTAATAAAGCAATATTTCGTGCTAAGTTCTGATACGTTCTCAATTTAAATTTGACTGAAGAGCCTACTGCAATATAAATACCATCTCGTCTTAGTTGTCGCCAGTTCTGCTAGCTGTCGTCTCACTTTTCCCATTTAGCTCAAGATAATCATTAGCAGATTGGTGAGTGTGTATGCCCACAAGACGCATGAATCTCTTTCATCTGAGCATTCCTTTCCATGTACGATATAGTAGGGGTTTACACCTGTTCAGTCACGACGAGTACAACGAAGTGAATGTGAAATTTCACTAGTGAAATTTCATGCTTTTTCTTCTTTTTGGAGCTTGATTTACCTAATCAAGCTCCTATACGCTAGCAAGCGAATTCGGCATGGTATGACTCCGCATCACCCAAGACACAGCCACCTACAGTAAAGGCCGTATCATCTTTGCCTTCCACAATGCTCCGCTAGAAGGTGAAACAAATACCTACGTGACAAGTTGGCCAAGTGGCGTGATCGGTTGGCAGAATTTGGCACCTTCGTCGGTTAATATGAAATTTCGCCGTTTGGTGTAGAGATGGCAGCACCTAGCAAACTGGCGCTTACGTCTATTGTTGATTTTAGTTGCCTTTTTTTGTCTGATACGATACGGCCTTTAATGTAGGTGGCTTTTCCTAAATAAATTGGACTGCGCATGCGCCGACTCTGACGTCATGTATTTGTTATCTCTAATATCAACATGGCTGTCGTTGTCGATCCGACGAATCGACATAACTCCTGGACCACCTGGACTAACAAACTAGTGAATACTTATTATGAAACGTAAGTGGGACTACTCGGAACGTAAAAATTGTATTCGAGTGTATTATGCTACAATTGGCAATGTGGAATTTACGTTAGGCTCGCTAGACAGCAACTAAAAGAAACGACCGCGGTCCTATGCGCAAGGCCAGCTGAGATAGTAGCTGCTTCCTGAATCAACACTTATCTCAGCCGGCCTTGCATACGCGCGACCTCCCGGCGTAGACTCGTGCGCCGCCACCCCATGCCATGCCGCCGCCGATGATTTGTCCAATATTCCGATGATTTTCCCAATATTCATGAAAAATAATTTCGGCACACTGCCGCTGCCCGCCGCCGTTAATTTTTCGGCGTGCCACGCCACTAGGTAGTTCTGCAATTTAATTCAAAATTTCAGTTTTAACTTTTTAACGAGTTTTTCACGATCTGAGGAACCTTAAATACAAAAATAACATTTCATATTTCAGGATAGTTTTTTACTCCCCCAATTAACAATTCCATGTCTATTTGTTCGAAATTGGACGCCAGTGGTGCCTGGTGCCTATCCCCCCCCCCTGGTCCAGTGAGGAGGGTGGTGCCTGGTGCCTATCCCCCCCCCCTAATATTAAATGCCCATCCCCCCCCCTCCCGGTTCAAAAAAGGGAATTTTAAATATTCTCGACTTGGAATAGTGTTAGGATGTCACCTCCCCCCCCCCCCACACACACACACATTTTTGGCCCATATTATTTTCATGTGATTTATTTCTATTCCGGGAGGGGGGGGGGGAGGAAATGAATATGTGACCACAAAATTTTCGATGACCTTCCCTTCGAGACCCTGAAAAAATCTTGACTGCCCCCACTCAAGGTCCAAAAATAATGTGACCCCTTCCCCCCCAAACAAAACTGCGCTTTTCGAATATTCATTGAGACTCCTGTAGCGAATATTCATTGATACAGATGATTCCTGTAGCGAAGATTAGTGCTGTAGTCAAAATAAGTAAGTACTCTCCACACCGACAGTTACTGTACCATTAGATGTATTGAAACGTGTCTCATTTTTTACGAAAAGATATGTTGGATTAAACTGTTCTGTAAAATATTCCTTATACCCATATTGTGTCAAGATTCATACAATATGATGAACACGCTGTTTACATGTATGTCCCCATCCGTGACATAGGACCTGAAAGACCTAAGAAGCCAAGAAGCCAGGTGGCAAGGCTCGTATACAAATTTATTTGTAAAAACTATACATGCAGAAATGGCACTAACAGCCTCAAAATCGTGTAAAATTTACATCATGGGGGGGTCTGGGGGCTTGCCCCCCAGAAGCTGAGGCGTTTTTAGAAATTCTGACTGCTGAAAGTGCCATTTTTGAGGTCCAAAAATGACTTTTTCTTCCAGTTGGTCAGTGTAGTCCAGTTGGTCCCCCTCCCTCTTGACGGGACCTGACAAAATTGATTCCCTCCTCGAGAGGACCCCAAAACTTAATGATCCCCCCGGCGATAAATAATGACCGGTTCCTAATAGCCTAGTGCAGCAACAGCATCTACTGTTCTTTTTTGGTTTTCAATCAATATTCATCCATGCATAAACTTATAAACTAAAACATTTTTTTTCTGGATTTATGTGTTGTGTTAACTGTTGACGGGTCATATTGTGTTGTTGTGATTGGTGGTGTGTTGCTGTTATATAATAAATATATCGATATTTTTCCACCCCCCCCCCTAAAATG
>JAHWFP010012028.1:0-16232 GCA_023313725.1 Lithobius niger | reverse complement strand
CCCCCCCCTGTAGGCACCCTGTAGGCACCACTGTTGGACGCCATTTTCGGTAACGCTTTTGCAAACGGCGGACGTGTGCACCGCTCAAGTCATCCAAGGTACTCAGAGACGCAATTGCGTTTTTTTAACGCTGCGGTACCGCTGCGTTGACAGGGGGAACTGCGGTGCAAAACGACTGCACGAACGGCGGGCGGTAACGTAACGTCGACGCAGGTACGTGTGCAGTATTCCAACAGAGGGCACGTAAACCAAACCGCAAATGCGGTACTGCGCTAATGGTGAAAACTGTCGTCTCTAGCTGTTACCATTCCATAGATAATGATTTCACTTGTCGGCCACTTCCACTTCATACTTCCGGTTTGTTTCTTATTCGTTTTGTTTAATTTTTGGATGCTGAATCCAATGGTGAAAACCATTTGTCTCTATCAGGTGCCGCTCCGGAATTGAAAAAGGCGACGGACGGACACAAAGTCGTTGCTAGTCTTCACAGGTTTCACTATACAGAAGACTAAAATGAATTCTAAATTTATTATACCTAATTGAAACAAAGATAAAGAAAAATTTTTATACCATTATGTCGATAAAATTCACCTGCATATACTACATTTGTTTATTTTGAATCTAGACACACACTAGTGTGTTGCTGCCAAGTAGATTATTTATTGTTGTTGGAGCTTAATTGTTAGAAATGTAATTGTTGTCAGATGGCGGCAGTAGTTCGAATTAAATGAAAACTAGAACACTAAAGATTGAAATCCTTGAAATGGCAAAACGAAACTCAAAACAAACAAATGTGCTGAAGAACTTACTCGTCATAGTGTGCTAGTTATTTTTCACATTCGTGCAATGAGATTGGCGGTGTTAATGTTTTACACTTTTAACAATCTCCTGCTACAGCTCATCCACCAGCCCTCAGTCGGTTTGCATGCATAGCATTCCCATCAAAAACCATAGCCATAAGTTACATTGATTTCTAACAACAATAAAAATTCCTAAACATTGTGATCATTCTGGCTACCACAGGGCCTCGTCACAAAATATGATAGAACAGCGTTTTTTGTGGTTGTTGCAGTTGTGTTTTTTTTCGTCCCATCAAGTAAAACTAGGGTGCCGGTAACAGAAACTGCATACTGTTATTTAAACCCAAAAAAATTTAGCATAAATAAGTCTAAACTAATTACCCTTCTTCCCGCCATACAAAAAAATCTTACATTTTTTTCTTTTTGGGGCGGAGGGGGAGGCTGGTCACCCCCCCCCACCACCACTGCCGCCCATTGGACATTCGAGCCTTAGCTTGCAAATTTTCAACAACAATATGTGCTATCACATATGCCGTACAAAATCAAGCTCCATAGATCACAGTTGTGTTCTTGTTTGTTTTATGCATGATCGACTTAATTACAAAAGGCAAACTTTGTCTTTATGGACACTAAAATGGCAAAACCTGCATTTCTGCTGTATATATTACGCTCTGTATTTTATGTTTACTGTGTTTAGGATCATTATACACAGTCTGTATTTTATGGCACTGTTTAGGATTATTGTCCACGTTTTGTATTGTATGTTCACTATGTTTAGGCTTATTGTCCATGTTCTTGTGAAAACTGCCTATAGTTAGTTAGTCTTTGTACACCTATTTATTATTATTGTATTCCATTTTGTTTTTTTGTTGGAGAACAAATATTGTACTACCCCATTAAATTGCAGTAATTGTTTAATAGTACCAAGGTAATGCTAATACGTGGCTATTTCTTTGTTTTGCAAAGCTCTTGATGAATGATACTTCTCCAGAGACTCGAGCACTCGTTGAACAATACGACTGGTACATCATCCCCCTTGCTAATCCTGATGGATATGCCTACACTTGGACTTACGTAAGTATTCACCTTGGTAGTAACACAGTTATTCAGCTCATCACACAGAAGTACAGGGTGATTACAAGGGAAACTAGAGGAAGCCCGTGCTACGCACGGGGCCGATCATGGATTAAGTTTGCAGACCTCCCCCCCCCCCCCGGTCCCATTCCCACTCCTCACTGCCACTCCCGTTTTCGTACACACTGGCTAAGAAACGCTTTCAAGGAATTAAGTTTCGTCAATCCAGTTTTTGTGCATACCGCGCATGGGGCCGATCCTGAATTAAGTTTAAAGACCCACTTCCTCCACCCCCTCCTGGCCACACCCCCACTCCCACTCCCAACTCCCCACTCCTACTCCCGTTTTCGCGCACTCAATCAACGCATCCCATGGCTCAAATCGCTGGATGCACCGTTTTAAAAATTGGCATGCTCAAGCATCGTTCCCGGGCACAAAGCAGCCGGGACCCGTTTTCCCGGAGCTCAGGTCTGAAAGCCTTCATCTGCAAATTAAATAAGCCATAGCATCGTGTCTAGCTGCCAGTTTCATTTTACCCATCAACAATAAACGGTTTGTTATGCACTGGGCCGGTCATGAATTAAGTTTACAGACACACTTTTTCTGGCACACTTAAGCAAATAGGAGTTGTGTTTTTGAATCCTACTGAGCGGACTGAAAAGGGCATAATTTTAAAAACATACGTGCTCCTCCCCCCCCCCCCCCAGGACGCACCGTTTAAAGAATGTGCGCACTGAACCATCTTTGCATGAAACAATTTTTCTGTGGAAGTAAATAAATAAGCTTTCGTAGAACAAAAGTTGAAACCTTTAGCACGGCTGCTTTGGCATTTTCCTTTTGGGAGAGGAAAGAAGTAAATCGCCGGCCTATGGCGGCCTAACAATGGCTCATTATTGTTTTGTTTTCACTCACAGACCTTTGATTGTAAACGACTACTTTGCAAGATAGCAATGATCAGCCTCGTGCTCAGCAGTGATTGTTGTTTTCCACTTTGAAACAATTCAGCTCAGCTCTGAAATCGTTCATCTGCGAATTAAATAAACCATTGCATCGTTTCCAGCTGCCAACACGCCTCGGAATTAACAACGTAGCTTAGTTTGATTTAAAACTATACGCATTTAACTGAAACATGGATTCTTTCATTTTACACACCAACAATCAACGGTTTGGACGATAGTTTTCAATTCTTAGCACGTGCACCAGGAATTGTTAGGCACCGTAGCAAAGACATTACACGTGCGCGAAAACAATGAAAAGCGATTAAAGTGATTGTCCGGCGGTTTTAACTTTTTTCTTCGCTCTTTTCTAATCAACTCAGCCGGGATCCAGAATTATTATGTTGATAGACAGTTTGAAGCGTTGATAAACGAAAACTGTCCAATTTATCTATAACTGTCACGTTCTGCAACTCATTAAGTTTCGCTTGGCAAGTCATAGATGTTCAATATGTGCTCCCTTAGTTACACGCATCAGGCTCGGACTGGCCATAGTGCCTTTGTCCCATGGCACAGGCGCCCTTCGGCTGTCATACTTTTGGCGCACTTTGGGTTCTTTTTCTTCACACAGAGAAAAAATGTAATGTCTTTGTTTCAGAATGCCTTTCTTTCCTGTTGCTGACCATTTCTTTCAGTAACAAATCCTCTCTTTTCTTTTTGTATCCCGCTCCAACTCCACCCACTCCACTCAAGAAAAAAAAAAGTTCATCAAATCTACAAAAATTAACCAGAAAAAAAAAACCATCCCTCGATATATAAAATATGTTTAAAATAATGTGCTTCGAAGCCAGAAATGATTGCAGCATATTAAACAAGCAATTGCTTCTACGACTTGCCCTGGGATGCTCGGCGAATTTAAAGCACTTAGCACAAGTCGTAGGTGTCATCACTGAATCAGAAATAGGTTCATAGTGAAACACAAGGAGATCCTGTTCTTCCCCAAACTGGCACAAGCGTCCCTTCCTGACCAGTCGACTCTGCAGGGCGTACATCCACGCAATAATCAAATTCCTGCCAAGCACAGTTTAGCATATCCTCGTCAATTACAACAATTGCTGCTGTTATCCGTTGCTTAAGATCTTGTAGGTTGGTTGGAAGGGGGGAAATTAATGCCTTATTCCCATAAAAAAAAAGTCACATGGTTTCGTAGTGGCCAAGTCATGCGTTCCTTGTTGTTTGTTGATGCGCTGCCTATTCAGCGCTGTACATCAACAAACAACAAGGATCTCATGAAGTGGCCACCACGAAGCCCTGATCTAACACCATGTGACTTTTTAGTCTTCTGTACAGCCGTACCGGCTAAGAAAACTATTGCAACGACGTTGTCCGTCCGTCCGTCGCTTTTTTCAACTTCGCAACGGTACCAGATATTGACGACCATTGTTTACAACGTTAGATTCAGTGTGAGAAGTTAGTTAAATAACATGGCAAATTAAAACATCGTTACTTCCTTATAGCTAATAGAATTCTTCAACGTAACTAAATTAAATAATAACATTTGATCGTTGATTTAAAATCCTACGGTAACACTCAATAAAAAGAAATCGATTTTAGCTACGTTTAAAATAGTTTCGTCGCATTGTTGCATGAATAAATAGGCTTACCGTGGAACCAAATTTTCCATTAGGCGTATATGTGCTACTTACGAAATTAAAACTGCATTTTTAAAATTAGGCCTAAAAAGGAAAATTAGGCCTAAAATCATGTTACCATGGCAACGTCTAAGTTGCTACGAGTCGCTGTTGGCTTCATCGACAGCATCTCTCTCGTCACTTACCTACTAGTACCACTGATCTTTATAGGCTACGTTGCACGTTATGTTGCAACACTATAACTGTGTGCCTGTAGGCGCACCGTGTTGAAAAAGTGAACAGGCTTACTATACAATCCATATCTCCGTTAGCTGCTACTTACGAAATTAAAACTGCTGGTTAAAATTCGGCCTAAAAGCTGACAATTATGCCTAAAATGTAAAATAAGCCTAAAAGCTAACACATTTTTAACCGACAATTGTGACGGCTTCTGCTTTTAGATTAGTATAATAGAGATAGCAGTTGTAGTGCATAATAGAGGTGTGCGCCTCAACATTGGAAGTGGAGAAACTGTATAGAAGACCAGTGCGACTAGGCAGTCGCTGTAGCCGCTTGTTTTTATGGGGATATGGCAAAGATAAGGCGTTCATTCCACCCCTTCCATCCAATCCACAAGATTTTAAGCAACAGATTACAGCAGCAATGCCACACGAGGGTATGTTGAACTGTGTTTGGCAGGAATTTCATTATTGCATGGATGCATGCCATGTAACTAAGGGAGCACATACTGAACCGTTTACTGATATGTTGTATAGTTTTTGTTTAATAAAAGCTTCAAACTGTCTATTTCTGTTGTAAATCACCCTGTACAAGGAACCGAAAATAATTCGCTATGCTCTTGAAACAATCTATCTTCGTTTCGATACATAGTAAGTTTACCTTGATCTTCCCTAGTCCATTTAGCCATTTATTTTGTTTGGGGCCTGCAGGCCAAGTACTAGCTACCTGCAGTATGAACTACCTCAATAAACTACATCATTAAAAAATAATCATTAGAGTTCGTATTCCCATGAAATTCACATCGTTGGAGGCACACAAATAAAAAATACTGATTACGGCTCACTCACACCAAACGAACTATAATTCGAACTCCAGTTCTAGCCGGAAATAGGGAGTATAAGACGCTATATACGTACTCATACAGTCTTAATTATGTTGAGTCGGAAATGTAATATATGTGGGCTTGAGTTTAATTTATGTTTCAGATTCACACACACATGTACGCAAGCGTGCATGCACATACGATGCACACATACACAGCACACACACACACACACACAATACAATTGGTTTGCAATGATAATAAGTGTGCCGAGTTTGGTAATAGCATTACGGTTTAAAAAATGTTGTCCACCATGTTGCATATTGACAGTAGTTTTACTTTTGGAATGTGATGGAACAGCTTTATATTGTGATTGCTGTAATACAAAATAAAAGTGGTGCTACGAAGCAATTTTCAGCAATAACAGAGCATTGTGTAGCGCTGTTACAGCTATGCATTGCTGGATAATTGGGTAATACCAGGTTTCCTGGTTATGCGACAGGGTCGATTATAATGTATTCACACCATTAATTTAAGCTATGTGAAGATAAACATCAGCGAAGCTATAGAAAGTAAGAGAGGTAACCTTTTAAGATATCTAGATTCTTTTCAGTGTTACTCATTAATTAGACTGCTAGTTTGTGGGTGCATCATTTGAAATTTGACATACTCAATATCTATGGTTTTAGTATTTGACCCCACGCCTTAGAAAAGTGAACTAGGTGAACTAGATATGTGTTAGAACTGAAACCACAAAGTAATATTTACCATAGTTAACCATGGGAAGATAGCATGTTAAATTCTTTTGTTGTATTTAACAGAATCGATTATGGAGGAAAAACCGTAAACCACATTTCCTCTTCTCTGTGTGCCCTGGAGTCGACCTCAACAGAAATTTCAATATTGGTAAGACTGTTAGATTTTTGTAGGTTAAAACAGTTGGTGATATATGCAACTGGACTTGTGACAACACAATATACTTTAACCTGGGGACGTAAGGAAAGGTACTAGATTGGGGATGGCAGGGGGCCACATTTTCCCAATTAAACTTGAAGACTTGGACAATTAGTTTTGACTACAACAACAGTAATGCAACCAAAAAATATTTTGAAAAGGGGCCCGCCCGCCACAGTAAACTATGGGATCCAAGGCGGAGTCTCTTTTATGCTATTTTACTGCCTCTTTCCAGCTTTGTAAGAGCACATTTGCAACAAATGACAAGAACATTTTAGCAGCTTTATTTCGTCATTTTTTAGCATCACAGGTTTTATATAAACTTGGTTGTGACTAAATTTTTTCCCCAAATTTTCTTTGCAAATTAGCTGATTGCAATTAAAAAAAAAATTATTTTAACAGGTAATGTATTATCTCGAACAAACCCTGAATAGTTAATTTGGTAAAGTGTTGCTTGCCTTTCAAACAGCGAAATCTTGATGGAATTCTTAACAAATGTTCTTTTGTACAGGTTGAGTGAATCCTCAGAATAACCAAAAATCAATTCCATACGTCCTGGATATAATGATGGAGCTCAGAAGATCAAATCGTTCCAATCAATCATACTAATAATACGCATTTCCGCGATGGGTTCACCAGCATTGCACTGGTCAACAGGCGATTCAAGGCCCTGGAAAAAGATTCATTTTGAAGGAAACTGCATAGTGATCACTACTGCCAAGGGAGGGCCCACAACGAGGTCACACAGAAGTCAATCGTCGTCAGTGAATATAAGGTCAAGAATATTTGCCCCGCGTGTTGGCGTATCAACACACTGAGAAATACCAGGAGGCAAATGAATAAAGCATACGCAGTATGCGAGGAATAGCTTTCTGATTCGTTACCTGCTGTGGTGTCTGGATACAGGCACCACTAACTAGTGTTATAATGTGTCCAAGCCTTGTAACCAATCAGAGTGTAATCTTGTTAATTAGCAATGCATCATCCCCATGATGCATTGCCCTACAGAGATAATAAATAGGCATGCACCTGCTTTGGCAGGCTGCTGCCCATTAGAACCCACTACCTGTAGTTGTGTGCATCAATGCACTTCACAGACACTACATTGGTGACGAGATGGATTAATTTGAGTTGTAAAACTTAAAATTAAAAGCCATTGCTTTTTCTGTTTAAGCCCGTGCATGGTATGGGACAAGCAGAGCAATTGGTCTTAAACTTAAATTTTGAAGCTAATTAGTAAAGCAATAAGATGAATTACCTTGTATGCTGTAGAAGAGCTGCTTTGGGTAAGTT
Organism: Lithobius niger; assembly: GCA_023313725.1. Classification (NCBI taxonomy): domain Eukaryota; kingdom Metazoa; phylum Arthropoda; class Chilopoda; order Lithobiomorpha; family Lithobiidae; genus Lithobius; species Lithobius niger. The sequence goes on along the minus strand of JAHWFP010012028.1, from coordinate 8,482 downwards.
GGCCCCTGGGGCAGCTGGGGCTGACTCCTCATAGCGGCAGAAGACTAGAATTCTTCGTGGGACCAGGGCTGCAGACAGTAGAAAGTAGCGTTGCTATTAATAAGCATAGGTGCTAAAACGTATGGTTTATTACGAAACCTGTGTGCACCTAACGCTCCAGCAACTATAACCTTAGTCCAAATTAACACGCTGTTGACAGGTAACTTATGTCCTGTACCTAACGACCTTTGTGAAAGAGTCCAGTTCCAAAGGAAGGAGCAGAATGATAACGAATCAATTGCGGACTATATAACTGAATTAAAGAGGCTTACCCTCTATTGTAGTTATGGTCCAGCCGATGGAACTAAGCTGGAGACAATGCTCAGGTATAGATTTGTTGCTGGAATTCGCAACTCCGACACTTTGAAATCTCTGTTGGCGTTGGATCCAGCTACAGTTAACATTTGATTCGGCCTGCAAGTTTGCCCTCTCTCAGGAATTGGCTGAGAAAAATGTAAGTCATTTTCAGGGGTCAAGTGCTCATTCAGTGCAGTTTAAACGTCCATTTAAAAATAAAAGTAAGTCTAACACTGATAATTTGTGCTTCTGTTGTGGTAAACCATCACATGTGAAAGCTGTGTGCAGGTTTAGGAAGCATAAGTGCTCCGCCTGCGGGAATGTTGGGCACCTAAGTCGAGTGTGCAGGTCTAGCAAGCCTGCGCCGACACCATATTCTCATAAACCCAAAACGGTCAAAACAGCTGGTAAAAAAAAAAATCATAAGTATTCTGGTAGGAAAGCACTTAATGTTGAAGAATCATCAAATTATGATTCGGACGACACTGAATGTAGTTCGGATGAAGCAAGCCCTGATTCTGACGAAATTTATTCTCTTGCTATGGATAGGCGAAGCAAACAATGGATAAGTCGTGTTCAGTTAAATGGCCATGAACTTCCATTACTAGTTGATTCGGGTGCAGATTCAACTCTTATTCCAGTTAGCTGGTACAATAAATATTTCAATAATGTCAAGTTAAACCCAACTAGAATTACATTGAGGGTTTCTGGTGGAGTAGTTTACAAGCCTTTGGGTATTGTGAGGCTCAACGTGACACTTAACGACAAAACTGAGCCTCTGAGGTATTATCAGCAATTGTTAGCCCTGATAGTTTTTCACCATTATTTGGGCAGAGCTGGATGCGGAGTCTTGAATTGGACCTAAATCAATTCTATGCTGAACCTGTTCATGAGGTAGACATTTTAGAAGAATTAATAGAAGATGTTTATTTTGTCTCGAACAAGGAGGTGTTCAAGAGATTCCCTAAGCTATTTTCGCCAGGTTTGGGAAACCTCAAAGATTTTAAGGCCAAAATAACTTTGAAAAAAGATGCAGTACCAAAATACTGCAAAGCCAGACCGGTACCCCTAGCTGTAAGGGCGAAAGTCGAGGCTGAAATCGACAGACTTGTTCAGGAGGGTGTTCTTAAGCCTGTGGATTGCAGTGCATGGGCGACGCCCGTGGTCTTAGTTTTTAAGCCTTCAGGAGACGTCTGGATCGTGGGGGATTTCTCAGGCACTGTAAATCCGCAAATGGATATAGAATACAACCCGGTTCCAAGGGCTGAAGATTTATTTTCGAAATTAGCAGGGTGTGATACCTTTTCGATTATTGACCTTTCGGATGCTTTTCTGCAAGTTGAGCTTAATGAGGATTCAAAGGCCCCGTTAACTATAAATACTTGTAAAGGCCTGTTTCAGTTACAGAAACTCCCTTTTGGGCTGGCTAGTGCTCCTGGCATTTTCCAGAAGCGTATGGAATATGTCCTTAGAGATATACCTAGGGCTGACCCGTTTTTTGACGATATTCTGGCTGCTGAAAAGGGCCAGGACCACGATAAGACCTTATTCCAAGTATTAGAAGCCTTGCAGGAAAATGGGTTGAAATTAAAGAAGAACAAATGCCAACTCCGCAGAGACAGTATAAAATATCTGGGATTCAGAATAGATAAGAATGGGGTTTCAAATCTGCCTAAGGTTCTGGACGCTATTAAGCTAGCACCTGAGCCTACTAACATTCAAGAGTTAAAGTCTTTTTTGGGCTTTATTAACCAGTATGGTAAATTTGTACCACATTTGGCAACCATACTAGCTCCATTAAATAAGTTGCTTTCTCCAAAGAACGCCTGGAAATGGAGTAAGGAATGCTCAGATGCTGTCCAGAAGGCTAAGGCTGCTTTTCTAGATTCTAAAGTGCTGGCGCACTATGACCCTAAATTGCCTATCAAGCTTATTTGTGACGCGAGTCCCCTAGGGGTCGGAGCGCAGATAGTTCATACCTATCCAAATGGCGAAGGTAGGCCTATTGCTTTCGTTTCTAGGGCGCTGTCAAAAGCAGAACTTGGTTATGCCCAATTCGACAAAGAAGCGTTATCAATAGTTTTTGGGGTTAAACGCTTCCACCAGTATTTGTTTGGGAGGAGGTTTATACTGCAAACTAATCAGAAGGCATTGCTGTGGGTGTTCAGGAGCAAGGTGTCAATACCAGCCATGGCAGCCGCACGTATCCAGCGGTGGGCAATTTACTTAAATGGCTATGACTTCGAGCTCCAGCACATCCCCGGCAAGGATAATTTAACAGCTGATTTTTTATCTCGAATGCCTACACCATATGAACCCCCTTCCAAGCGAGCTCCTGGTTGGAGAGTTATGAATTTGAGTCACTTCCAATCTTAGCTGACCAACTAGAATATCATACCATGAAAGATAAGCTACTGGCAACGGTTTATCGATATGCTAGAGATGGTTGGCCGGATAGGGTTGAAAGTGAGGATTTAAAGCCTTATTTTTCTCGTAGGCATGAGTTATCTCTTGATAGTAACGCAATATTTTGGGGGGTACGCCTTGTAATTCCTGAAATATTGCGCAAACAAGTGCTTGAGGAACTTCATTTGGGCCATTGCGGGGTCGTGCGTATAAAAGCTCTTGCTCGTTCCCGTGTATGGTGGCCTAAAATTGATAGTGATTTGGAAAGTTTGGTTAACAAATGCATGGCCTGTCAGGTGAACTGTGATGTTGGTGCTAAGTCTAAAAAAACACGTTTATCAACGACCTGCACTGCCGTGGGCTAGAATCCACCTTGACTTTGCAGGGCCGTTTCATGGAAAAACGTACATGGTGTTATTAGATGCTCATTCTAAGTTCCCATTTGTTTTTGACATGAAAACAACGACGAGTGGTGCTGTTATTCGTATTTTGCGTGACTTTATTTGCAACCTATGGTTACCCCAAGGTTTTGGTTAGCGATAATGGGCCACAGCTAAAAAGTTTTGAATTTGAAAATTATTTGAAACAATGTGGAATTAGGCATGTAACATCTATCCCGTATTTGTCAGTCCGAAATGGGGCTGCAGGAAACCTGGTTCGTTCACTAAAACGAAGTTTAAAAGCGAGCCTAACTCAAGGTTTAGGCTTAGAAATTGCACTGACTAATTTCCTCCTACAGGCTAGAAATATTCCGCATTGCACTACTGGTGTTACACCATCGAAAGCTTTCCTGAAAAGACACGTGCGTACACGTTTAATGCTTATGGTACCTAGCGTTGCTGATAAAACTGCTCTGAGACAAGACCGACAGTTGAAACCAACAGCTACTTTAGGCGAATCAACTTACCAGTTGAATGACAAAGTTTTTTGTGCGGATGGGAGACCAAATGCGCTGAAAAACTGGCTGCCAGGCCGAGTTGCAAAAGTCCTCAGCCCGTATGAATATGAAATTAGGGTGAAAAGTGGTGTTCTTCTCAGGAAATCCGGTTCCCAGCTGCGCACGCGTGTTGCTGAGGATCCGGCGATTGATATTCCTGTGTCCAATCAAGGCGCAGATATGCAAATTTGGAGAGACAATCCAATCTTCAATGCGCCGTCGGGAAGCGAAACTGTGGCCTCTGGGCATGGTCTCAAGGCCGTGCAATCGAATCGCCAAAAAAGTTTTGTTATGCCACAGTTGTCTCCACCAAAAGTGCTAGTTTCTCCCGCAAAATCTAATAAAGCATTGACTCCTGTTAAACCCAGTGAAGATTTTCCACTGCTGTTGACGCCTCCGCGAAGATCTCCAATTAAATCGCCGTTAAAACTTCCGTCGACTGTTGATCCCCCATTGCCAGTGCCGATGACGTCATTGCCGTCAGGTGCTGTTTCGTGGCCTTCGCCGCACGTGGTTGTCATGCCGCCGTCGAAGCCTATGGTTTCGGGTCTCGTTTCTGGGACAACTCGTAAATCTAGGCGCAAGGTTGTGCCTCTGGACCGTTTGAATCTCTGAAGCCTGTTTTGTAAAGCATGTTGGGTCGTGGGTTTTGGGGGTGGCTGGACGTTTTTTAGGATTTTGCATGTTTTTTTTTTATTTTGTTGCAAGTGTTAAAAGAAAAAAAAATTTTGTTTTGGTATTTTGTGACATTTGAATTGTGCAGTTTTTTTTGCATGGCTTGTGGGTGAGTAACTAGGTTGGTTTAATAGGTTAAATTTTCTCCTTTTGGTCAATTAATTCCAAATTGAATTCTAATTGTGGGGGGAAATAGTAGTTTGTCTAATTTAGGGATATAAGTGAACTAATTCTTTCATGCTTGTGGATTGTGAGTCGACTTTAGTAATAAATTAGATTAGCTATTATTCTAAGTAGATTAGTAATAAATTTAGTAATAAATTAGATTAGTTATTGTTGTAATAGGCTCACAATTTATCAGGGGTGAATGTGGTGTCTGGATACAGGCACCACTAACTAGTGTTATAATGTATCCAAGCCTTGTAACCAATCAGAGTGTAATCTTGTTAATTAGCAATGCATCATACCCATGATGCATTGCCCTACAGAGATAATAAATAGGCATGCACCTGCTTTGGCAGGCTGCTGCCCATTAGAACCCACTACCTGTAGTTGTGTGCATATATGCACTTCACAGACACTACACCTGAATCTTTGGTTTGACCTGCCAACGTGTGGAAGATTTTGGCCCTACGAATAGTAGTTACGTTTGCCGCAAGATGGCGAAACTGATGATGCGCGACAATATTTAAAGTTACGTTTTGTGAAGTTTAATGTAATTATTATTTTTACTCCAAAAACGGTGTATCATAATTTATCCATCGTCCTAGATTTGTTTTCGAGTTTCAAAAAACGACGCAAACACGTGTTTACACGGGAAAAAACCGTTTAAGTGTGGGTGAGTGGGAACGGCTGGTACAAGGAAAGTTCACTTAACGATGCACAATCTTGTTTACACTGAGGAGAAGCCATTTGAATGCGGTCCGTGTGGAGGGGCTTTTGATTTGTCATCGAAGATAACACTCCATGTTTCTTGAATTTGGTCGTATGAAACCAATTAAATATTTGAACCAATTGTGGGCTTGAAGCGTCATAGTGACAGCTTATATTGGTGAGAGGCCTTCAAAGTGCAAACTGTGTAACGCGGCTTTTGGACGAGTGAAGTGTTGGTGGTGGCTTTGTAGCATTCATTCCAGTGTTGGGCAAATTTAAGTGCAAATCATGTGGTGCTAAGTATGCATGAACGGGGTGCTTGACATCAATATTGTGGCATTTCTTCCCGGTGAGAGGCTCTGGAAGTGTTAATTGTGTGTTGCTGCAGTCTCTTTTGTTGGGGATCTAGAAGTTCATGGGTTTATTCCTTTTTGGTGAGAAACAATGCAGATGTGATTTTCAAACGGCAAGGCAGTTATCTTTCCGGCGAGTAGCATTCTTTGTGTGGTTTGGGAGTCGCTTTCTGGCCGGTGCTAGGATTTCTGGCCGGTGCTAGGATTGTCGGGTCGACTTTGTATTGCCATTCGACTTTGTATTGACTTCGTAAGCCATTTCTATTGTGTGGATTGTAGCGGATTCCCGGACAAATTTGTGTAAATGTTTGAGTTGTTGGTTTGTGGGTGATTAACATGGCACCAGGTACCCCCTTGGTGAGCGCGAGAGTTACGTGTTTGCAGTCCCGCTTGAGGAACCTTTCTGCAAATAGGTGTTCCACCTCAATACGTAAAGGTAAAAAAAGGGTCTGTTGGTGTAAGGCCCCTTGGTAAGAAGCGTGGGCAGGCCTTGGTGAGGTCTTTTCGATTCACTTCCCCAATTCTCCCTTCAGATGAGAGCTTAAGTGAGCAAGCCAATTCTTCATTCGTTTTTAGTGAACTAGCAGCAACATCTGGGGCATCTTACTGCCTCCGTGGGTGCGCTGTGCCTTTCTGGGCTTTCGGGTGTTTCTTCTGTGGATTGTGGTGGTGGGAATAGTTTCGCCGGGCTATCGTGGGCAGTGGATACTCAGCATTGTGAGGTTGCACATCTCAGTTGGAAGCAAGACTTGCTCGTTCAAGAACAGGACTTTGACGTGACGTCATGGAACCTGCGCTTAGACAAATTAACCTCTGAAGTGGACACCTCTAGAGGCGTCCCTCATGATATTAGTGAGGGTGCTGCCACTGATGGGTTCCGTGGGTCTATTGTAGAGGATATCCCGCCACCTCCTCCTGGGTGTTATTGTAATTGTAACAGGGGATCGCTCCCTATTGGTAAGGCCTTTAATGGTGAAGCTCCGTGGCAGCTGTTGGCGAACTATATGGAATCAATCATGAAACTATTTAATGCACACCAGGCTGCTACTGAAGCGAAACTTGAAAACTTGCTACTGCAACAGAAGAAAACCTTATTGAGAGCTTTAGACAAGCTTTATCATATGCAGGGCTCACATTCTCCCACTATACCTGTTGGTACATCGGATGACCATTCCCTGGTGAGAGTCCACCGTCTGTACTAACTGTAGCGGGGCCGAATGTTGTGGAGGTTCGTTCGGTACTCTCTAAGACCCTGCGGGGAGACTTGCAACTACTTTCTTGCCATTTGGAGGAGCACGGCAAGTCTGATGGCGGAGTTTGTTTGCCACCAATAACACAATTGGTTGCTGCTCCACGCCGTGGGAACAATTTGGATCCTGCTGCATCCCGCTGGGTTACTGTGCAGAAGCATCAGCACGATCCAGCAAAGGTCTCTGGGTCGGATGCCATCGCAGGACTGGTGACTGCTGAGGAGGATGTCTCCGATCTTAATACTATTAAAACATTCATACTTGTGATTCCTATGTTCGGGTGCTTAGACTTCATAGGGGCAGGGGAAGTACACTTAACTGGACCTGGCCTGGCCTCCGGGTGGAGGATCTTGCGCCAAAGTTGAGGCATGTATTGGCTAACAGTGTGGAGTATCCTAATGTCATTCTCTGTGTAGGTGGAAATAATGTACCCTCTTGCTCTCCGACTTTTGTGACAAACCACCTGGCTGTATGCATAAATAAGATACGAGAGATGCGACGGGGTGTGAGGATCATCTGCGTGGGTATATTGCCGCGGTTGAAGCACCGACTCCTCGTAAGCCAGGTTAACAGTGAACTTTTAAGAATGTGTAAGCACAAAGGTGTTCAATTCGTTGTTGTTTGGAATCTGCTCACGTCCACGAGTGGTATGTTGGCGAGTGATGAATTACATTTGACCAGCACTGGTCAGTATTCTCTGTTGAATATAATTCAACTGTTGAATATAATACTGGCCAGTATTCTCTCTGTTGAATTGTCACACACGTTGGGGGATTCGTCATACCAGGGAAACTGGGGAGAGTAATTGGTTTTGCGTCATCTTTAAATACCAAAAATGTGCCTGGAGGTAAACTGTGTGAGGTTACCCGTGACGACGGTCATTATGCACCCATTAATAGCATCTCCTCTACTCACTCTCCGGGGGTTTGCTGTGTAATGTCCGATCTTCGATGTGTTTTAATCAATTCCAGAAGTTTATTTGTGAATCTTCAGGACTTCAGATTTTTGCTGGCCTCGGGCAGCTACGACATTGTGCTGGTAACCGAATCTGGTTAACTGATGCCCACCCAGACAATCTGGTTGTCGGCGGCTACCCCTACAATGTTGTAAGGAGGGATCATGGCTCTAGGGGTGGCGGGCTTTTTGTTGCAATTAGAGCTAGTATCCCGTACAATGTGGTAAAAATTGCCAATGCTTCAGAGGCATTTTGTTTAGACTTATTAGATGTCAAAATTCGTTTATTCCTGGGTTATTTACCAGACAAATTTGACCTTATGTCGGTTACGGTGATGTGCCATGAGCTCAAAACGTCTCTCAATGATAAGTACCGTTTAATTGTTGTGGGCGATTTTAATATGTCATTTGTCTGCTGGGGTAAGTTATCTTCGAGCCATCCAAATGGAGAGCTTTTCCTCGAGTGTATTTCAAACCTGGGATTATCTCAGCTAGTTATGGAGCCTACTATTGAGAATAATATGTTAGGTCTTGTACTTGTGGACAGTGAACGTACTGTGTGTGGCACTTCTGTAGTGGACCATCTGGGCCACAGTGACCATAGTATGGTTACCTTTTTTCTTCATAACGCCTTAACGACAGATAGGACTAGGGACAGCTCATTTAAACCACCGATCATCCTTGACAGGTTGAAAATG
>JAHWFP010012027.1:70615-89727 GCA_023313725.1 Lithobius niger | reverse complement strand
TAGTTAGCTTACTACTATTCCAAGGTCTTTGGTATAGCGTCTCATTTGCTATTCCATTCGGCCGAGAACTACTCAAGTTTACTGCCATTTTGATTTGTATGTTGTGCTTCGTAATGAGCATAAGTACTAATGACGGAGCCCTGTAAAGGCCATACCATGAAATAAAAATTAGGTTTCTTATCTCGACTAACAAATTTATCGAGATCTGCGCGTGGCTGTTATAGGACCTTGAACGAAACACTGTTTCGTCCAAGATAGGACCACAGGGGCTCGTCACAAAAACCGCGTAACGCGAGCGCGCAGCGCGAGCAACCCCACCCCCACAAACGCGCTGCGCGCCCGCGCTACGCGGTTTTGTTTTTGTGACGAGCCCCTGTGGATAGGACAAGCAGAAATGTACCTTTAAATATTAGATATAAAATGAAACCCCGCTAAATGTGGAGGGACACGGACATTACGAGCTAAAGTTCACGTCAAATTTTTGCACGGCAGGTGCGCCCGCTTTTGCTATTATAAATGCTCACGTTTACTCGTTGTGTTCATTGAGTTAATAAATTATATAGGTTGTGTTGCGTTGTGTTGGCAGTTACCATTTCAGAAAGAAGCCTAACAGTTTTAGTGTTAACATGAAATAAATTTATACGACGAAAAATAATATTCTTTAAAATTTGTAAAATACTTGACTAAAGCAGCTGGGTGCACAAATACCAGACGGACAGCGGACTGGAGGTACGAAATATCCCAAGCAATGAGATGGCGCCACAATCGCTATGTTGCCGCTAAAGTGGTACAGGCGTTGCCGCTAGGGACACGTCATGCGCCACGTTAGGTGAAAATCCACGCAAGCAAGTCAACATGGAGTACCTCAAAAGTGGATTTAAATCTGTTTTGGGGGCTCAACAGCCGGGAACTCAGCCCTCGGAGGCTGAAATTGTGGAACGCCTTGTCGAAAGAGTAAACACATCAACATTACTTGATGATCGCAGAGATGCAGTGCGGGCACTCAAAGCCCTGTCTAGAAAATTTCGGTTGGAGGTGGGTGCTCAAGCCATGGACGTACTGATAGGGGTATTAGAAATTGATAGAAATGACATAGAAACTGTGGGTTATGCTTTAGAAACATTGTGCAATATAACATCCCACCAGGCTCCTGATCAAGGAGAGGAAGCTATTTTGATTCAAGAAAGCAATGACTTAGCCGTACAGTTTACAGAAATATTTATCAAAAAGGTGGAAAATGTGTCCTTACTACTTAGTCTGCTAGAGGAGTACGATTTCCACATCAGGTGGCCCTCTGTGCGTCTACTTACTTCTCTGTTGATTAATAAATTGCGTGATGTGCAAGAGATCATTTTGGTGAGTCCGATGGGTGTATCCAAGTTGATGGATCTGCTCTCGGAGAGTCGGGAGGTGATCCGCAATGATGCCTTGTTGCTGTTGACTTACTTGACGAAAAGTAACGCCAATATTCAAAAGATCGTGGCCTTTGAAAATGCGTTTGATCGCCTGTTAGATATCATTGCCGAAGAGGGAAACAGCGATGGCGGCATCGTGGTCGAGGATTGTCTGATGCTGCTGTTGAATTTGCTGAAAAATAACACGTCGAATCAAAATTTTTTCAAAGAGGGCAGCTTCATCCAGCGGTTGACGCCATTCTTCACGCTACAGACCGATGGCAGCGGCGGTGTGGGTGGTGGTGACGAGAACGGGTGGTCGGCGCAAAAAGTCACCAATATCCACTTAATGTTGCAAGTAGTCCGCTCACTCGTCTCTCCGAGCAACCCGTTGCAAGTGACGTCCTCGTCGCAGCGTGTCATGTACTCTTGTGGCCTATTAGAGCAGCTGTGCAACATCCTCATGGCAAGTGGTGTGCCCGCTGACATATTGACCGAGACCATCAATACGGTGTCGGAAGTGATACGGGGAAATCACGGAAACCAAGAGTATTTTGCTTCGGTAACGGCGCCGAGCAGTCCGCCTCGTCCAGCCATCGTAGTTCTGCTGATGTCTATGGTGAACGAAAAACAACCATTTGTTCTTCGCTGTTCTGTACTGTATTGTTTTCAGTGTTTTCTGTACAAAAATGAATTGGGGCAGGCACAAATCATACAAACACTCCTGCCAACTTCAGCAGATGCCAGTGTTTACACGTCGGGGCAATTGTTGTGCGGTGGTTTGTTCAGCCCCGATCCCTTGTCCACATGGTGCGCAGCGGTGGCGTTGTCTCACGCGCTGGTTGACAACGCACCACAAAAAGAGCAGCTACTAAGGGTTCAACTGGCTACTAGCATTGGAAATCCTCCGGTATCTTTGCTGCAACAATGCACGTCGATCTTGCAACATCAAGGTGGAAGAGTCCAAACACGTCTTGGCTTGTTAATGCTGCTTTGCACATGGTTAAGTAACTGTCCTATTGCCGTGTCACATTTTGTTAGTATTCCAACGAATGTTCCGTTTCTGATGTCGCAAGTGGCATTAGCAGAAGGCGACGAGCAAGAATGTCTAGTCCAAGGCCTGTGTGCTTTCCTCTTGGGGATCTGCATACAATTCAACGATGATTCTGTCCAAAGCTTCAACCGCGATTCATTGTGCCAACTTGTGACCAAGCGCATAGGCGTCGAGCTATTTTTGGATAAACTCGGCCAAGTTTCGAAGCACGAGACCTACAGTCAGGCCGCACAAAAGCCACAGCCAAAGTACAACCACCCCAATGATGTATTGTTTGATTACGAATTTTGTCGGCTCTTTAAATCTTTAGAAGGCACCGTTATTAAAGCCGTTACCCCGAAACCCCACGGTTCGTTGTTAAACGGCCCCGAATCCAACTTGTCAGAGGCCCAGCACGGACTTCTATCTCAGTACAAGTCTTTAATCCGAGAACAGGATCAACAAATAACTGAGTTGCGACAAACTCTTGAAGATTTGCAAGTGGAACACAAGAAAGCTCAAACACAGGTCGAAGAAATGTCTTCGTCTATACAACAGCTAAAAGACCAAAACGCCCTTTTAAAAGCGCATAGGGGCACACAACAAGTTAACAACACTAGTTCTGAATTAAATGCATTAGGAACTGGTGATTCTGCTAGCTTGCGTCAAGAAATCACTGAACTGAAGACAAAAATAGACCAGCAACAAGCCGAGATACAAGAAAAACAGTCTATAATCGAAAAGACGAGCATAGAACAAGGCCTCCAACATCTCAATATTGCAAACCCTGACTCGGCTTCACATGCCGCCTCTGACATTGAAGTTGAGGCGCTAAGATCACAAATTGTGCAGAAAGATGCAATTATTTCATCACTCCAAGAAGAGAACCAAAGATTACAGCAGCAGGCAGCCAAGCCTCCGTCGGATCCAGACGATGAAAGGCGGGTTCTCGAAGAAGAGAATATCATTCTACAAAAAGAATTGGACAGCACACGCAAGGAACAAGAAGATTTGCTAGTGCTCCTAACGGAACAAGACACCAAACTCAGCCAGTACAAGCGCCGGTTACGAGAATTTGGTGACAAGATTGACGACGATGACGATGACGACGAAAATAGCAATCTTGAAGACCTTGATGACGATGACGTGGACGATGAGGACTTCGATGTAAATTAATTATTTAGGTGCTACAGTATTTTTATGAACTCTACCATCTTCAGAAGAGGGTTACACTAATATATATACACTGTACATTTATTACTACCGAAAGTATGGATAATTACTGCAACATGTTTGTTAATAGCTGGCGAATTTTTTTGAGAGAGATGAATGTCTATATGTTGCTAATATTTTACAGATTTGATCGTTAAATTTTGGTTTAGTCACTAGGAAGGTAACCAATCCCATTAGCTGCATTTTCTATTTCTTGTTCCACAGTTGGGACGGTATAACATTGCTCTTTCTTGCAAAATTGATCACTGTTCATCATTCTCTGATAATGATTAAAATTATCGTCCATTAAAGCATTAGGTTTTTCGTGGTGACTACTTTCAGAACTAGCCTATTGAATGAATAATGCGCGCAGTTGCGGCTTAAGACTTAGTGAATCCGACCATATGCGATGGGGTAGGTTATCCGTGCTATCAACCCATTATCTTGAATGGCGCCCTTAAAGTAGCTAAGGAGGGGGGGGGGGGTGGATTTCATTTAACGTGGGACAAATCCCAGGGATACACGTTATCACTTTTTTGCCGATCCGATATAAATACTGGGAGTTCGATGTTGATACTGAGTAATTTTGTTGTTGGCCTTATAGTGGAGAGCTAAGAAAGTTTTGGTTTTACCAACTGGCTTTAGGGTTAATGCAGCACAAAAAGTTTTGATTTTATGGCTCGTTAGTAAAATTTTCGGCTCCAAATATTTTTAGGCCGAAAAAAAATTCTTTGGTTGTCTGTCCAATTCAGTATCAAAATGACCAGGTAACCAGGTTTTTTTTTTTTAATTCTCTGATTTTATCTTAAAGTTGCAAAAGAGGTAAAATAAAATGGCTGTTTCAAAAATGTATGAACATACTATCGTCTGCATGGGTAGCTTGGAGAACTGGGGTGTCAGATTTCATGCGTCTTGGTTCCGGCTGTGCATATCAGGCTTCTTACCCTGGTTCGATCCTGGTGAAGGGTAGTGTATATGTAGTACGGGTTTTTCTCCGGTTGTTTCCTGCCTGTTGTACGAGAATTTTCTCACAGTACTCTAGTTTCCTCCCTCATGCTGCAAAAAACAACTGTTCTGATTGTGGTATCTTCCACTTAACATTTTCAAAGTAAGCGATGTGACATTTTTAACTTAACATCTGCTGCTTGGGTCTACAAAAAGCTCTAAGCTTATTGGCCGACACCTTCTATTCTATCATTTGCCCTGTGAAGTTGTTTGTTACGTTAAGGGTAACAAACAAGCCCCAGGCCTATCATTCAAAAAGGCTATAGTGGATTAATAGACTGAACTAGGCCATAGGAAAAAAATATTTTGGTGTTTACAAGTTCAGTAAGTCACCTGTTGACCAGCCTTATTTTTATTTTTTATTTCTGTTTGAAACTACATAACCTAGTACTGTTATCTTTGTTTTCTTTCTGTTCCGATTGCAGTAGTGAATTCCTAAACTGTTTTAAATTAAAACTTAACCTGATGCTAACTCACGGGATAAAACGTGCAAGAAACTCGCCTCTCGTACAAATTTTTCTGATAAGTAAATTTTTGCGGGCCACTTTTTTTTTATTTAGCTTAAAAAAAGTCACCATGCTGGGCATGAGAACCGACAATTCTTTTTCGTACCTTTGTTTAAGCCATGCAAAGTTAATTGTTTTGTTTACAGGTAGGGCACGAAAAAATATCGACTGTATAGTTATTTGTAGTAATTATTAATGAAAAGCTACACAAAAACAAGAGATAGCGATGACCAGCTGGCTTGCAATCGTACACGTCCATAAACAAGTAGTGACGTAATCATTTGTCGGGCAACCCAGCATCATTTGCTTTGCAGTGTCTAAAGTGACTGCGGGGTTAGCTGGCTGTGTCTGCTGCATTTCAAGCCCTCCATGGCAACACTGACGAAAAAGCCAACGAGGCTCGAGTCTTTTAGGGATCAACCCGATAGCATTTTACCGGATCCGGATCGGTTCTGGATAATTTGATGCTAGTGCCGGATCGGATCCGGGTCTAGGTTCCAGATCGGTGCCGCATACCAGGTAATTCACACAAAATGATGAAATAAAGTTGCAGATGGTGTTAATTTTCGTTTTGTTTTACATTATTTTCTTACCATTAAACACTTGGACGTTATTAAAAGTACAGTACAGTATAAGTGCCTACAGGCTACAGCACTCTACTGGTTTGACAATATTCAATTTTTTGAAACAAACAAAGCACTACTAATTAGGTAATCAATCAAAAAAACATTTTCATAATTTAAGGATTTCTCATTGATTAGCCTACTGCTTCATTTCGAAAAATAATTTTCAGAATTTTGCAACATTTGTGAAACCAGACAGGATATGCATTTATTTTATTACAACAAAAATACGCAACACCAAAAAGTCTGTAAATCGGTGTTGCGTATTTTTGTTGTGAGTATTTTCCCCAAAAACGGCAGTGATGTCGATCTATAAGATTTATTTTATTTTTTAAATTGTTTAATTTCTAAATAATACCAAATAAAATAACTTCAAAAAAGTAAGAAAAATATTGACAGGTTATCAGTTAATCATGCCTGGTTTAAAAAAAAAATAATCTTTTTTATTTTATAAAATATTTTAAAATTTTGTTTAATTATAAATAAAATAAAAACATACAGCTGAAATAAAAATTAAAATAACACTAAATAAATATTTAAAGATTTAAACATGTTATCAGTTAAACATGGTTATCAGTTAATCAAGCCTGGTTTAAAAAAGAATATTTTTTATTCTCCAAAATATTTTAAAATTTTGGTTAATTATAAATAAAACCAAATAAAATCATAAAATAAGGTGAAATAAAAAAAAAAAGACACTAAACAAATACTTAAAGATTTAAACAAGGTTACCGGTAATCATGTCTGGTTTTTGAGTTGGCTACCAGAGCCTACACCTGGCATATAAGTAGAGCCATATAAAATAATAAAGCTGAAAATAATTTGTTTAAATAATAATATGCAGATTTAAATGGGTGTTATCAGTTAAACACATCAGGTTTTAGAGTTGGCTAACTACTCCCACAGTTGACTACTTCCTCCAGGTGGCTGCAACGTTTGCAGCTGACAAACTCAATGTTTACCAAGTCTAAAAACGAATTAAGCGAGCAGATTATCAGTTTCTCCAACAAAATGAATTTCGGATACTTCAAAAGCACTCAACATGTACCCAGTAAAGTAAATAATCAGATCTTTTTCCAGAAATTAAAAAGTTCAAAGGTGAAAATTTTAACGTTTGCAGCTTCGTGCGTTAGGCCTAACTTACTCACCACGTGCGATAGGGAAAACACGCCAGTTACACCTAATCTATGCGGTTGATGTTTTTTTCCGGTTAGGCAAGGTAAGTTTGATAGGAGATCATAAAAAACCTAATGTAGTCAAGCTGCCTTTGTGGAAATACCTTTGTTTAATTATGATTTTGTACTTTCGGTACAACTTGACTGGTCAGTGGGCTCGATTTATGCTCCCAATAATCCGACTATTTCGTATTGTCCGATTCATATTTTTGTATAATAATTTACAATATAATTATTTTGTCTGCAATTTTTTGTACTTGTTGACCGCTTAGTTATTTTACTAAGATTTTATTAAGAAGCAAAGAAAAAAAGGAAGTTGATTTTTTGCTTAGGATCCGGTTTAAAATAATTACCGGACCGGATCTTGCTGGATACTGCAGGATCCGGCCCCGTCTGGATCTATCCGGAATCGGTCGATCCCTAGAGTTTTTTTTTCTTTTTTTTATGGTAGTGCTTCTGGTTCTAACAGATTTTCCAGATGATTGTTAGTTTAAGGTAGTCATTTTGTTAAATAAAAGTGTAAGCATTTTGGGAACTGAAATTAGAGAAAGGATAACAGGTTGTTGAAATACTGGCAAACGTCATTGACAGTAGTAAATAAAAGCCATTTTAATTAAAAATTTAACATACTACCACCAAAGAAGAACACAATATGATTGTTTCATAAATTTTCGGGGAAAAACCTTTCCCCATCATCAGAAGTGCATTGCAAAACGTTGGAGACTAAACCGTCACATTTTTGGTGATCATTAGAGCCAGTGTTGTTTTTTGCTCTAACGTGTGATGTTTTAATTACCAACTTTTGCAGTGCACTTCTGATGATGGGGAACGATTTTTCACAGAAAATGTAAGAAACAATCATATTGTCTTCATCTATGGTGGTACCGTAGTGTATTAAATTTCGTAATTGAGATAAGAGGTTGGTTTACTTAATTCTTCCCCCAGGATATGTGTAATATGTATAAAACTCGTTGTGTGTACACAATCACGTCGTGTGGGCTTTGCTGCAGACCATTGACGCGATTTTTTTTTTTTTATAAGTGTTCTGCAGGAAAGCCAGCCGAAGTTTGCTATTTGGCGAACAATTATTTATTTATTTAGTTATTCTGCTTTCAGACATAGCATAACTACATTGGAAGTTGTATAGGCCTACACTTTTTTTTTTCAGTGGAACTAAAAACAAGTGGTTTATTTCTGGGTTGAAAAATATAAAGGAATGGAACACTGGCTTACAGAAACCATACATTCTTTGAATGGCTTAAAATTCGTCACCCTAAGATGTTTTATACATTGGAGGCCCCCCCCCCCACCCTCCCCACCACTCAAAACATCATTGTGTGTATAGGAATTGCAAATCAAAATTTTGGGCCGGTAAATTTTCTGGAGGTCTGGCATGTTTGAATAGGTGCCAGACCAGTATCCGGCATGCAAGTTTCTTAAATTCACTCACTGCAGGTGCGTGCGGATGCCTTAAAGTATCGCGGGACAAAACTTTTTATCTGAATCTTGGTTCACCCGCTAAAAAAAAATTATTTCCGCCAAATTTGACCGTTTTTGATATTCCAGTACACCATTTTAACCGGCTCGAAACGAGCTTTTGAATGATACCAATTTCAAACATCTAACTCAAACCACTAAGAAGTTCTATAATGAAAACTAAAAAAAAATTTGAATACTAGACGACAAAACATAGCAATACTGTATTTTTTAAGCAGATTGCATAGGCTACTCTCTCAGCTGTGAACTACATACATGTCAAAGAAATATGGTCAGTTAAATAAAATAAAATGCCAGGTTACCTGAGAGCTTCAACTTGTAACCTCTCCCGTAAACCAAATTTTTTTTTTGCGTGGCCCTATTTATTTTTTTGTTTTGTTTTCCAGTAAAACTTGAAAACAACTGATGGCAAAAAAAAGTACTGGGTTTAACAGGAATTTCAAGTTGTCGTTTAGAAAATTGCATTACGTGTGAATTTTTGCATTCCTTCTCAAAGGATGGTTTCTTCCTTGGAAGTTTCAAAGTTGCCTAGAGCCGGCCAGCTACATAACTCGGTCTGCACATGTGCTTGCGCAGCCCCCTATTAAAGCGTTCAGGCAAGGCGGCCGATCTTTTGCCCTCTTGGCCCATTCAAGCCATGAACCATTGAAGACCCTCTTCCCTCATGGGCAAGATCCAGGATTTCGCCAAGGGACTCTTCGCCCAGCAAGAACCTCTCCTTCGCCTGTAAGTCCATCACCTGTCATTCCCGGCATCCTTGTAAGTCTGTCGCCATCACCTCCACGGCATCGCTGCATCGACCACCCACGGTACCACCACCACCCACGGCCACAAAAAAACAAGAATTCATAAAGAAATACATAAACTGCTTATGCAAAAAATAGCAACATTATTTTCATAGACGAAAGACGAAGCTTTCTATTGGGCTAAAGTTTACATTAGGCACATACTCGATATCCGTACGAAGTTACGATATTGATTCCAAATGGCTCCAATACTTTCCTAAATACAAAGACAGTTGGTTTTAGAGCGCGGAAATGTGTTAAAACGACTTAAAACAGTCGATTTGTAGCTCCACAATCCGTACATCTATACGGTGTTTGCGTTCGCTCGCAGGGCCGGCAGGGCACGTTATATTTTTTTCGTAAACAGTTCTGAGAGGCGGGTTGTTATTGTCAGTTTCATGTGGTTTTGTTGTTTTGTCAGTTAGGTTAGGTAAGTTTGGGGTTTGGCATTTCGTACTGAGGCGGTTAATTGGTTAGGTTTTGTTAATGATGATTCAAAGAGTTTCCGCAATTTGGGACCAATTTGTAATGCCTTCCGTGAAAATTAAAGGTAGGTTTTTTTTGGATATCGGGCCATGTGCGTAAAGGGAACATGAGAAGAAAACTGGCTCTCGTTCGATTTTTTTTTTAATGGACTAAGAATTACCTGCTGAGTAATGTTTTACTCTTCCATTTTTGGGGCAAACGCACCGTCTGGCCGTGGTGAAGGTCCAAAGTTAGCACCGCGCCTCACAGGAAAGCGTGCAACTGGGCGAAAGTCCGCCAAGTGAAACGCCAAACCCCAACCAGTTCATTACCTCAAGTGAAATGCTGAAGCCGCTACCTAACCTAACCGACAATAACAACAAAACCACACGAAACTGAAAAAACAACCCTCTTATGTGAACTGTTTACGGGAAAAAAATATCAGCTGGGAACATGGGAAGAAAACGGCTTCTCGTCCGTCAGCGCAAAGAGTGCGGCTTTCATTAATTTCTGATGGCCAGACGAAGCCTTTGCCCCAAAAAATTTTACGGGAAAATATTGTTCAGTTGATCATTTTACGTCATTCTAGCCCAATGAGAGATCAATCGGTGAGGAGCCCTTATTCTTCCCATAAGCCAGGTGAAGTAAACTTGTTCTCTCTATTGTTTATTTTACTATCGAAAGTGATCGTGGAATGAATTTATAATTCTGCCTTTATTCCAATAGCTACGCACCTAGTATGCACTATCCCGTTGCCTCACACGTTTGTCGAATTGATAATACAACAAACTGTTACACTAAATAATCGATTATACAACAAACTGTTACACTAAATAATCGATTATACAATAATTACTTGATTAGCAGGAGCCACATAACTACCCGAATTGCCATACGCGTAGAATCCTAGGACAGCCTTCCCGGCGAACCGTAAAGTAGCCGCCATTTTTTTTAAGTGGTTCGCCCAACAACAGATAGAATTCCGTTTTCCGTGCATGTTGTCAAAACCTGAAATAAGCTGGGCCAGTTCCGGTTCAAATTATTTTATACAGAAACATAATTGGCAAACATTTTTAGTCAAGGACCTACAACCCGTCATATGCATTTAACCATAAACTCTTGAATAACAATGCTTACAATTTGCTGGCACATCTTCTAATCGAAATCATGAAAAATTTACTAATATTTCAGTCACTTCTGGCCAGACGCTAAAGGTCATAGGCATGACCCGTTCAAATAAACGACTGGAGTGGGACGTGACATCATTAAACAATAGCTCACGACGCAAGCCCTTTTTTCTCCCCGACTGTATTTCAATAACTGCTTTATGCATTGTATGCATAAGCAGTTAAAAAGGCGAAGAAAAAAGAGGCCAAGTCTCATACATTGAAATCTCTGTCCTCTTGCGCTGATGCCTCCATTGACCTCTTCGCACTCGTCCCGGCACTCTCGCGAGACGGCTCCGGCCTCTCGTCATGACTCGCCGCTTTGCCTTCAAGTCAACACCCTCATGGACTGAGGACTGAGCGATCCGAGTTTTCCACTATAAATCTAGGCCTAACCCACCTGCTTCTCCTCATAATAACTCGTGCACAAGAACGGATCACCTCAGCTTCCACCGCCTCCTTCCTGAAACGTCATCACTCTTCACCGGCTGGACCATCTAAACGTCACCGCTCTTCCCCCTCAACCACAGCCTCATCTGACACAGACCCAGTCTTCCACCAACCAACAGCGCCCCTTTTCGCTCACTCCGTGCTGTCCCTCACGGTCTATCGTTTGCAGCTTTTTCTAACGCTCGCTCTTCTGTCATCTTTCATCGACTATTGTTGCTACTAGTTAAGATTTCGCCCCTCACTTACTGCTCTTCAAGTCCATCAGCCTCCGCTGTCTGCCGTCCACCACGGCCCCAGACTGTCTTCCCGGCCGGACCGTGCTGCTCATTGTCCGACGCTGCCTGCCGTCATTCTCTGACTGCCTCTGACAGCTACCCTGGATCTCAACTTCCTGATCTTCGTTCTTCACCACCTGAAATTTCCTTTCACAGCTCTCTTAGACTGCCACCCTCTCCGTCTGTCGTTCCAAGCTCTTCAAGCTGCCGTCCTTTGCCGCCTACAGTTCGAAGCTCTTCCAGACAATCGCCCTTTGCCCACTACAATCCGCAACCCTTCTAGAAGGTCGTCCTTCACTGCCTGTGGTTCATCGCTCGTCTCATTCTTGACTAAGACAACGAGTCGAGAGAAGTTTTCAAGACGAATGCCGTGTTTGTTTGCCCAGTTCTCTCTTACAGCCTTGTGCTGCCTTCGTCAATAACGCAGCTTCTGGAAGACAAGACAAATGCCTCTGATTTAACCAACAAATCATCTCCCTGGTGGCTAGAACCCACGTGAAGTGTCAGCTACTATTCCAAGTGGAAGCTCCTTCAAAAAGAACAAAACAGCTCCGACTGACGAATGCTCAATCACACGAATGCTCAAGGGCATGAAAATTCCAACAAACAAATGCTCCGCCAATCGAATGCTCCATCAAACGAGAGCTCTGAAGACCGAAAGCCCCAACAGGCGAATGCTCCATTTGCTTTCGTCAATGACCCAGCTTCTGGAAGACAAGACAATTGTGTTTGTTTCAACCACCAACTCGTATCCTTCGTGGCTTGAACCCACGTGTAAAGTCGGCTGTTTTCGCCGTTTTTTCCTTTGGATTTCCTCGGTCACCCAGGCCACCATTTGCCGATGGACAATGGAAAACTGGACGCCCCCGACTCTTCTTTAATCTGTGAAATTCCAACCTCCAACACTGCCGGGCTGTGAAGCGGAACGACATGCCGTTCACCGCTTTCCTATTCGTTCTCTTCGTCTGCACTCATTTTCATTCGTCCTGTGCTCCAATTCACTGAACGAAACTGCCACTTCTGCATTCGCATTCGTTCTCTTCTTTTTCGCATTCGTCACTTTCGTTCCACATGTTTTAACCATTCAGACCTCATCTTTAGTGACCCAGGCCCCTCATCCATTAGGCAATGGGAGAACTGGTCGAAACTATTGGTCATCGCATTCGTTCTCGCCTTGCATGCCTCTTGCACTGTGCTCAAGACAAATTGAACGAAACTGATGCTCATTTCTTTCCCTCGCATCACCACCTTCGCATCACTCACCTTATGGAGTCTGTCGGTCACCCAGGCCTCCTTTGTCATTAAGCAATGGGAAACTGGACGAAACTACTGCTCGTCTCAAGGTGACCCTCCATCTATCGCAGCGATGTCAACTGGTTGAACGATCGGACTCGCCGACCTTGGCCATCCTTCCGGGAACACAAACGAATGCTTGCTCTCGCTCGGAACACTATTCGTCCAGGTGAAACTGTGACCTCTTGTCTCATTTGTCTCGAGGTGACCGCTCCATCTCTCGTAGCGAAG
Source organism: Lithobius niger (assembly GCA_023313725.1). Lineage (NCBI taxonomy): Eukaryota > Metazoa > Arthropoda > Chilopoda > Lithobiomorpha > Lithobiidae > Lithobius > Lithobius niger. The sequence goes on along the minus strand of JAHWFP010012027.1, from coordinate 76,617 downwards.
TCAACCGGTTTGTTGAAGGGACTCTCGCCGACCCTGGCCGTCGATCCTGGAACACAAACGAAATGATTACTCTCGCTCAGAACACCATTCGTCCTCGAACCAACGTCATCTCATTCGTCTCGAGGCAACCGATTCCTCTCTTGTAGCGAAATCAACTGGTTGGTTGAACGGGTTCTAGCCAATTTTGGCCATCAATACAGAAACATCAATGCCGATCGAAGCTACCTCTCGGATCTGCAGCCTGATAACCCATCTCTTCTTTCGCCAAGGTTTCCCACTTCAGGAAGACAAGATTGCTGCTGTTGCTTTCCTCTCGACTCGTTTCTCTCGCGACCTATCCTATGTGCAGAATCAGTCGCCTCTCCATTCGTGGACCTCCCGCCTGGCGCTCCTTGCTTGGCTGCCGCTTTCGTCAAGGTTTCTCACTTAAGAAGACAAGATGACTGCTGTCACCTTCCGTCCCGACTTGTTTCTCGCGTGGCTCATCCCGCAAGTAGAATCAGTCGCCCCTCCATTCATGGATTTCCGCCTGTTGTCCCTGGCTTCTCACCACCGCTTTGCCACGGAAACCTTCCACTTCAGGTTAACAGGCGTCGCACCTCACAACCGCAAGTCTTACTCGTGGACGAAACCCACGAATTAACCGAGTTCAATCCAGACCTCCGGCCCCAGTAGGGTGACACTCTGGCCCGAAACTGTTTTCAAAACTGCTGGAAACACACAGTTCCTTGTTGACATTCTGCCCTCATCAGATCCTAGGAACAGGAACGTCCCGCTACACAACGCACAACAGGAAGCCAACATCCTCTTGGCAGCAACCACACTTCCATGACTTGTAAGACACATCTACCCCAACTGGAATTGTTCCATTGTCCTAAGGAACTTCTGAATGAACCACACACAAAAATTTTAAGTGGCCCCAAATCTTCAATCAAATGGACCTCGAATCACATCACATTTTCATCCTCATCGCCAAGGAAATCGAGAAAATCATCAGGTTCCACATCGAAAGAGGAAAACCCTCTTTCTTCCCCAATGAGCTATTTTCCTTTTTAACAACATTTTTAAATCAAGCAAAATCTCAAATCAAAACCAGAATGAAGCTGACGGATGTCTCCAACTCCGATGGGAATCGCAAGCTTTGGAACCCTAGAGAACTCATTCAGAAGGTGCTCGCCACCAGCTCAGACGAGGTTAACTGTGAATGCAAAACTTCACAGGTATAGTATATTTTCCAGCAACAAGAAACGTAAATTTGCCAGCGCCCATGAAGGTTGTCTGAAATTTGTTTCTTTTGCTAAGGAAATATACTCTACCAAACCCATCCTACCTCCCCTCTCGAGTCACCTCCTGAAATATCGAGCGAACATTACATGCGAATGCTTCCGGGCAAGCTCTTTTATAAGGAGGGGTGTGCATGCGTAGTGGATTACCAATGGCCGGATCTGCAACTTTAATCCTCACGGGTAAGAGCATCATGAGAACATAATGCAAAAATTCACAGGTTCATATAGTATATTTTCCTTAGCAAAAAAACACATTTCAGCCGGCCTTCATAGGGGGCCGGCAAATTTACGTTCTTCATAAATAATCGATAATATTCGATATGCCAACAACTTTTTTTATTCGCGTATTTTTCCACCAATAAGTATATCATAAGTTGCCTAAAAATATATGTGCTTGATGGTGGGGAGATGTTCTTGGTAACGACCGCTGGCCCAACCTTGGAATAATTTCTTTCCTTCTTGCAGACATAATGTGTTATGAAATTATCATGCCATATGGTAAAGAATAGTTCTCATTAGGGTTGAAAGAGGTTTATTGAGTCCAGGTGGGTGGTTTATGTGATGATCTTCAATTCAATTGGTATCATCAGAGCAGGTAGATTTTTATCGATAAAAAAACCCCACAGCTATCGAAACTGATTAATAGCTGGAGACAAGACATATTTTTGGTCCCAAAACCCTGAAAATAAAACGAGAATATTGGACCTCGGTTGGGTGTGTGTGTGTGTGTGTAGGTGGGGGGGGGGGCACACACAACCAAGGTCCAATATTCTTCCTTCCCCTCTCCACCGCAAAAAGTAAGCTTCTCCTTCTCTAATAGTCTCTTCAGTTTAAGTTTATATGATTTCCTTTCGACTAATTAAAAATAGCATTTTGCATCCACAGGTTCCCAATTGTGTGGAAAACGAGCCACGAATGTTCTTGACAACATTCAAAGAAGTGTTCTTTAAACCATCTTTGGACTAAGATTCATGACTCGTGACTGTAGAATAACTTTTTATGAGAGGGATCAAGAATTTATCAACACCTATAAATTCTTGGAAGGATGCGTACAGGCACTGCTAAGGAGTTAGAGTCAGCATGACCATGCCTTTCACAACATCAACATGTGCAACACGAAAAATCCTCCGAGAAATACATGAGAAAATGGTTTCTATATGCCATTCCATTATTTGTCCATTATTTGTAAATTTATAGCATTCTTTCCCAAAATGCTTTCTCTCGCTGGAGGTTTTTAGGTTCAATTGAGCCGGCCAGCTGCATAACCCAAACTGCGCATGCGCGCAGCCCCTCTACAAAAGTGTTCAGGCGAGATGGCCTGCTATCTTTCTCTCTCCAGCGTAGCTGGTACAACTATGCTTTCGTTTCTCTCCTCACCTTCTTTAAAGCTTCTGCCTTCGGTCAAGAGCTACCGCCTTTGTTCAAGCTACCATACTCCATTGCTAATTCCAAGGGAACTCTGAAGGAGCCTAAAAACATTGTTAATAGAACTACTGTGAAATTAAGCGATCATGGAGGAAATGAGCCATTTGACAGCTGAAGGAGCCTTTGCTCAAGATCGGAGGTTGTTAGCAGCGCTTCTTTTACGCCACCACTACTTCCTTCGCCTCAACTGTTGCCTTCCGTATCACCTCTTCCTTGTGATCAGCTTTTGGCACAATCACTTAAACGGAAGATCAAGAAAACCAAGCCTAAGACCAAGCCCTTCGTCATCATCAGAGTCGCATCACTCTTCCACTGACACTCCACTCGACCTTACGGCTCGTTCGTGTCATCGCTCGCCTTCACCTTCGTTCATCAGCTTCTACCTTCGGTCAAGATCCACTACATTCTGTCAAGCTACCTATCGCCATGGCAAGATCCAAGGGAACTACGAAGGAGCTTTTGCTCAGGACTGCCTCTCCTTCATGCAGAAGTCCTTCGTCTGTCGACCCGGAGTTTATTATTGCCCCTCAACTGTCGCCTTCCGCATCACCTCTTCCTTCTGGTTAGTTTTCAGCGCATACACTCTAACGGAGATCAAGGATACCAAATCCAAGACCTAGCCTTCGTCATCATTCACACAGACGCCTTTGCTTTCGTCCTTCAGCTTCCGCCTTTGGTCAAGCTACCAAGGCAAGATCCAACGGAATTCCGAAGGAACCATCTTCCATGACAACCTCCCCTTCGCCAAGAATTCCTTCACCTGTCAACCCAGCCTTCGTCCAAAATTCTCCAGCTTTCATCCCGCCAAGTCATCTTGTTGCCTTCGCCTCCATTGTCACCTTCAGCGTCTCCTCCTCCATGTGGCGAGCTTTCATCGAATTTCGCCTGTCAGAAGATCCTGAAAGTCATGTCCAAGGCCAGGCCTTCGTCCTCATCTAGGCCTCCTCTCTTTATCTGACGTTCGGTGTTCGCCTTCGTTTTCTTGATTCCAGCCTTCCTCCATGTGGCCAGCTTTCATCGCTCCGCATCGCATCATCACATCGAAAAGTCTGGCAAGCCAAATCCAAGCGCAGCGCCTGTGACATCTTCACTCCTGCGTTGGCCTTCGGCATCTCCGACACCAACAGGTCAGCCTTCGTTCCATTCGACCTTTTGGAAGTCAAAAGAGTCTGATCCAGCACATTTCATTGTCTTTATTTTTGTATCATCAACCATCGATCGACGCTCCTTTAAACTTTTCGGCACGTTCATCTCATCGCTCCCACACATGCACGGCATCCGTTCCGTCTCTTTCCCCAACTCCATGAACGACCCAATCTTTTCCCAATTGTCACTCCATGCAACGACCATCCAATCCAGCTAAAGCAGGGTTTTCGTGTTCGTCCAGTGATTTGTCCCGGAAACGTCACCTCTCCTTACTGCCTCACCAAACATCACCCATCGTTGCTGCTGCTCATCTTCAGCTTTCGAACGTTCACTCTTCAGGGCTTGATGCCCTCAGCTGACCATCATTTGCATCCTTTCGAGATTTTCGTTCGTCGCTACCTTCAGTCCAGTCCGTCACTGTCACTGTGGCTGACTGTCGCCTGCAGCTCTTGTCTTTTCAGCTCTTCAATACCATTGCCTTTGCTACCGACCACCGTTCACTATGCACCAATAACAACGCCTCCTGGCTGTTGCTTTCACCTCTATCCGTTACAGCTCTAACCATTGTCCTTCGCTACCTAGTCATCCCACACCAACTGTCGAACTTCACTGACTTCTGTCTGGACCACTTCGAGACTATCGTCCTTCACCTCTGTGGTACCAGCTCTTCAGGACTTTCAGCCTTCGATGCCTGTCGCTCATCAATGGTCATCGCCTGCAGCTCCCAGACCAGCGTCCTTCGCTGCCTGTCATTTATCGCAACCAGCAGTCCTCACCAACTGCTGTTGCAGCTTTTTCCGATAGCCGTCATCGCCATCGTCGTTGCAGCTCTTCAAAACTGTTATCCTTCGCTGCCTATCGGCTACCAACCACTGTTGCTTGCAGATACGGGCCGTCGCCCTCACTGTCCGTCGTTACGGTTCTGACATTCGGCCCTTGCTGCCTGCCATCCTTCGCGGACTGACGTTAGCAACTCTTCAAGATCATCGTCTTCAGTTGACTGTCGTCTTTTGTAGTCTGTCGTCCTTCGCTACCCGCAGTTGTCACTTCTTCGAGACAATCTACCTTCACTGTCTATCAACACCTGCTGATCGTCGTCTGCAACTCTAATGAACCGTCGCCTTTTGCTGCTGTCATTTGCACCTTTTCATGACTGTTGTCCCTGAATATTGCTGTCGTTTTCTGTGAAAATTTTTCGAGTAAATTTGGTATGTAAGCTTTGTTTGACTTAGTCAAGTAGCTTATCAAAATTCATTAAAATCAGCTGAAGCAAATTGGAGATCTTGTTCTGTTGGCACGACACGCATTTACTACGCTCTCTACAAATCAAGTCCTATAAAGCAGGTTCTTAGTCATTTTACAATTATTGTTCTGTAGATGTACCCTTTCCGTAAGGCCTTTTCTAATTTGTCAAGTGGTTCAGGGGTTACGGAGCTCTAAACGACCAAATTTATTGTTTTGCATTGTTTTAAACATTGTTGTTATGCAACAAAGCCAATCGGAAAACGCCAGCTGCAAGACGTGGACTGAAGATGAATATGGTTTGGTTCTATATTGCAAACCATAATTGATGAAGATATAACACACTAAAACAACCTAGTCTAAACTACATGGAACGCCAAATTAGTACGAATTAGAGAACAAAAACGAACTCGTTTGATGCTTAAGGTAAAGTTTTAACTGATCCGAAGTCAAAACAGCAAAGGGGAACACAGATAAACTTTCCTGTAAATTTTCAGATACTGCAGTGTTGCTGTTACTGTTTAGTCCACGTGAAACTTACTGCTGTATCCAACAATTATACACGCAAATACAATTTAAGCCAAAGCCCAAATTTCAAAAACTTCATGCCCAAACAAACGAAGAATAATGTACGACTACACACACGGGGCAACTTTTTTGGCTACATTTTTTCAGTGTTCTTCAGTCACGTCGTCTACTTTCCGTTCATCACCCCACTGATGATACATATATATAATTTTTCAAGATTTTCAAGCACTTTCCAGGACATTTCCAGGTTTTCAAGGATTCCAGATTGTAACAAAGGTCAGGATTTTCATTTATTACTTTCAAAGGGTAACACTTTCCGGTTAGGAAAAGCAACTTGGTGGCAGCCATATTTGTTCTGACATCACTACTCTGATT
>JAHWFP010012027.1:56501-70605 GCA_023313725.1 Lithobius niger | reverse complement strand
CACGTAGCGCGAATCATGCCACGCCTGGATATGAAATCGTATCCATATCTGGACACACTCTAGTGTATCGCCGCCAAGTAACAGCAGATCATCCGATTGCAGACTTCCGATTGTTAAAAGATTTTTTTGCTGATGATAAGGAGGCAGCCTCACTAGCAGACATGTGTCTGTTAACTGCAAGCAAATTAATTCGGATTTTGTCATGTTGAGGATAATCCCAATGCAGCTGAAATCTTTCAAATTGTGGAAAATGTAAGTGTTGGGAGATGAATATTCCGCCCCCCCCCCCCCCCCCCCCCCATTACTATGGGTCAATCAAAACGGATGATATATGGGCTACTGTCTCGGCCCTGACAAACGAACATGAGTGCCATCTCATACCATAAGTGGAAACCACGAAGGAGAAGTACAAGGCGGGAAGTGGAAAACCACAATGGAAAAATGGATGACAACATGAATTCATTTATGACCCAGTCGTCCTACTACATGTAGCGAAGGTTGTTGCCCACCAAGTGTGGGGGGGGAAGGGGAAGTAGGGGGGGGGGGGCGTGACGGGTACTTAACATATATTTTACCAAGCGGATGCTGGCCGAAGACGGGTTAACAACCAGTTTATATACTCCACCCAAAGCGAAAAACTGGTACGTATAAGAGAAGCTGCCAAGTTTCCGACAGGTCGGCCTTTGAAGGTAGTGATGTTATTCAACCAGAGAAAGTCCGCCAAGGTTAATACTATTAGCCGAGTTAATCACACCGAATATTAATTTGAACGTTAAATGAAAACTTTAAGATTGCTAACGTGAGTGTTATAGTTTCCAATTAACTATTGAACTATTGGTCGGTGCTATTAACTTGGCTAGTGGGATTAACCTTGAAATCCTTACTCCTTACCCTGGTTGAATGCTATCACTACCTTCAAAGGCTGACCGTTTTTGGAAACTTGGTGGTTTCTCTTATACCAGTTTTGGTTTTGGGTGGATAACACAACTTTCATAAGACTATGAACGTACAAAAGGTCACACCGTATTTTCTTCAACTCTACCTTTTTTTTCTGGAAGAATTTTATGCCTATACATTTGCTCATTGATAATGTTTATATTTGTCATTGCCCACTTATCCGTTACATCAGCCAAATTAACACGCTTTGGTTTATTGTATGTGCATGGTTCACATGCTTAATTTTTTTCAACACTATCTTTGCGCACACTAGCTAACAAACGCTGATTTTTGTTCGCTTCGCCAACTAGTGACTAATTTTTGTTCGCTTCGCTTCGCTTGGTGGATGCGAGTAAACCCTGGAGGACGCGAGCCTGGATTACGCGAGTAAACCCTGGTGGACGTGAGTAAACCTTGGTGGACGCGAGTAAACCCTGGCAGATGCGAGTAAACCGTGGAAGACGCGAGTAAACCCTGGAGGATGCAATATACCCTGGTGAACACGAGTAAACCCTGGTGGACGCGAGTAAACCCTGGAGGTCACGTTGGTGGACGCGAGTAAACCTTGGTGGATGCGAGTAATCCTTGGTGGATGCGAGTAAACCCTGGAGGACGCGAGTAAACCCTGGAGGATGCGAGTATACCCTTGTGGACGTGAGTAAACCGTCGAGGACGCGAGTAAACCCTGGTGGATGCGAGTAAATCTTGGTGGATGCGAGGAAACCTTGGTGGACGTGAGTAAACCTTGACAGACGCGAGTAAACCCTGGAGGATGCGAGTAAACCCTGGAGGATGCGAGTAAACACTGGTGGAGGCGAGTATGCCCTGTTCGATTTTATACATTGATGTTTGCATCGCTTTTAAGATATGATTGTTTCTCACGAATCTCATTCAGGCGAGAGCAGAGGCAAGTTCGGTGGGGCCCCTGCCATGTTTCTCTGGTTTTAAAATTGTTGTTTTTATCTGGAAATGCTGTTACGGTATGTTCTTCATAGGGCGTCCAATAATTGTGTAACTAAAATAAATAAATAAATAAATTGTAGGAATGGCCTCTCGCGAATCTCATTCAGACGAGAACAGGAAGCTAGCTAGCACCTTGTTGGTATTACCAGCGTCGGCGAAGCGCCGGAAGCTTTGCTGACTGTGAAGGTTTGAAATACATTGTTTCTAGGACAGTTGCAACACCCTGGTCCTACCAATTTCAGCATCTCAATCCGACACACATTGTTAAGCACGTATAGACATTCATTGTTAAGCACGCATCTTCTGACTATTGTTTCGAAATTTTTTTTCCGAACAACGGTACGTTTGATGGGCGCTCGCCATAATAATTGAACAGCGTTGTTATGAAAATTAATACAAATTTATTTGTTGGGTGAAGGAACAGTTGCTTATTTTCCTTGTTTGCCGAAGGAGAATTTCAGATTCGAGCAAACTTAAACGAAACCACTTAAACAACGTTCCAAGAAAAGTATTGTTAAAATATTATCGTTGTTGTCTGATGGGGCAAGTTCTTCGCATTTTTCGGGACGAGAATAACCTGTGGTTTCTCGTGCTCATGTCGATTGCGGCATGTCAAAAATCCAGCGTTTTCTGCTTGGATTTCTCCAGCTAAATTGTCCCTCTCGTCATCTAGAGTGGGGTAGGTACCCAAGTTTGGGTTTGGGCTCCCTTAAAGAAAAACAACAAGTTTTTATTTCCCTTTTCCCGAAAGGGTATTTCGGGGCGTTGACCATAGGCAGTAGCGTAGCTACAGGGTGGCAAGGTATGCCACCGGTCCACAGCCCCAGGGGGCCCCTGAAAGAAAAAAATATATAAATTTAAAAAAGGCTCTTTTGTAGTGCACTAGTTTTATTTAATTCATAAAACTGTATTTTAAAAAGAAATTTCGAGCCTCCCCTTCCGTCCACCCCTTATCATTAAAAAATGTGGTGGCCCCCCCAAAAAAACGGACGAGCTTTAAATTTCTCCAAACTTTTTCTGAGTTTTTTTTTTCGCCAAAAATTTAAAATAGGGACCACTTGACTGGAGTACGAAAGCGTGTTCCGTATTTTCACTATAACAAAAAAAATATTAGAAAAAGTGTGGACATACAAATTTTTATGGACCATCAAGTATATTAAGGAGGGATGCCCCCAAGGTCTAATTTACCACCAGTCCGACATAATTTAGCTACGCCCCTGTTTGCCTCCAAAACAAAATTGCTGAGTAGCGTCACCACGGAGGAAGGAATTAGGCGTCACTGAGAAAATCAGCTCATAATCCACGAAATTTTAGCTATCTAATAACCATTCTAACCCACAATCCGAGTGTAACCTGCTATTCTTTATTTAGCGTTTGAGGAGACTTTAAAATACATTCGTCAAATTCTCACTTCTGGATTTACAGTACTGCTAAATAGAATTTAACTGTCGCGCGGGATGACGTAATCAGCGCGAAGCTTCTGATTGGTTCCCCACGTCGCCCGTAGCAACCAAACGAGCAACGCCAACAGAAAATGGATATGTGAGCATTACAGGAAAGCCAACCGTACAGTAGGCTACGCGAGCTAGCGGACAGTTACGTAAATTGGCATTAGTAAAGTAGTTACGTAACGGTAAGGTTTGACCTCGGCAACCTTACAGGAACTACACCAAAAATATAATACTCGATAATTTAAACACAACAAACAAAGCTAGAAGTTATTCCTTCGTTTTGTTTAGACGTAAAAATTGTTGAAAGTTGGAATCTACTGCAATCTACCATTATTAAAAGGCAGTTGTTACTTCGACCCCCTGTCGGCGTAGCATTACCCACGCGAACTGCTATTTCGACCGGCTATTCTGTCAGTCACTACAGAGGGGCGGAGTCTTGGACGCGACAGCCAATCAGAGAGCATATGCTAGCCTGGTGTACGGGGGTCAATTTAGTGGCTGCTATATGCAAGTGCTATTTCAACTGGGGTTTTTCAAATATTACTATGGTGTGCAGGGGGTCGAAATAGCAAACCACCAAAGTACTTCAACAACAAGCGCCGGGGAGTCCCCCCCCCCCCCCCTTTTTTTTCCCGGACAGCTTCATCCCAAATATACGACCCCCAACTTGAACTCTCCCCGTCATCATGTTTCCAAATGTCCAACTGCTTGTTTTGGTCACCAATACATTCCACAATCCCAGCGGAGGTGCTACATAAACCAAGCATAAACTAGGCTTACAGATAAAATGCACTTCTACAGACCAAGCTATTAGAATCTACTAAAAATCGCGAACTAAATCAGCCCTACGGTCTATTTTGACACATTAAAGGCAGGTCTAGCTTAAAAATACCATGCAAGCAAAATTACAACTAAAATGTGCTATAGCAACGATCCACAACAATCGCGATGGCGTCGACAATCGGACAAAATTAGCGCGAATCTGAACGTGACGCCCACAGACGTGAACGACGCGATTTCATTGGTTGTTAGATTCATACCCGGTCGATATAGCAACTGCGACTCGGTGGCGCTACGCGTACCCCCGGTTCAAGCAGTCACTTCCTTATTAAAATCCCTTGTAAACAACATTAAATCAAGGCCATAGGGCCTTAGGGCTTCGGGCAGATGACCAGGAGTGGTTAACGCTCGTTAAACCCTTTAACATTTTAACAACATTAAATAACCATTTCTTCCCCGATTTTTAATGACCAGTGTTTTTTTTTTTGGCAGATGCAGTGGTTTTAATTAATGGCTTTTGCAATACTTTAATGCTGCAGTAAAGTTTCAGGAAGATTAAGCACTACAGCTCCAGCAAAATCGAGTTATCTGAACGCTTACACTAAAGTGCATTTGTGTTCCTTTTTGTTTTGACTTCGGTTCGAGTTTGTTTTGATTTTTAATCATGTTTTGCATTAGTGGCGCTAGACATTCTCTGAAATGGGAGGGTCAATGATTCCCCCGACCAGGAGGACAGTGAGAATTTACAAAAAATTACGTTCGAAATTTCCATGATTTTTTTTTTAGGTACACTAGCTACTTCTGCTGCTTCCAGCCGTTCCTCGACAAAAATTTCAGTCACACCCCAACAGGGTGGTAATGCTTCCAACCCCTCCTTTACTCCCCCCCCCCCGCCCTTCCCCCCCGCCTCGGGCCCCCCCCCCCCCATACCTTTTGATTTCACCTCAAATTCCTTACACTACTGAAGTGTTAGGTTCAAAGCAAATGATTTCAGGAACCTTTTTGCGCATTACAACTGTCGCAAATCGCAAATAAGGGCAAATCGCAAATGCCCAACCAAATTGCTAATGGAATTCGAAAACTGTCATTTCTAATACCATTTCTTGCCAGGGAAGGTAGTTGCAAAGCAATTGGCAGAATCTAACGGCAGTTCAAATAACAGTGCATTTCTCAGCCTGGAAGCGGTTTTGCTAAACGTATGGTGTGCGATTAACGTCAAACAGAGTACAGATGAACGGGATTGACTGGAACGTGAAATACATAATATTGACGTTGACTTAACACCCTCTTCGTGGTTCACTATTCGCTCGATGGAAAAGACACATACGGTAACTCACAGTTTTCAGATTATATCGTTTTTTTTTGCCCGTGGAGGAATGAGCATATCGATAAAGGTGTTAATCGGATGCAAGTAACGCCATTCCGAGGAGGATACTCACCAAAACTTTTAGGAGCGATGCGAGCTTGGCGAGAGCGTTTGACACGTTCAAACTTGGGTCTGTATAGGCCTACACCTACGTTGCAAACGCGGCTCTGTCTACAAACAAGACGGCTGACGTCAACTCCTGGTCTGACGTTGTTGAACTGCGTTTTGTTGATCGCCTGTACGATCTCAAACAATAATATCAAGAGACGCTCCATTAAGACATTGACAGCGGTAACTGTTGTTCTAGCAGAACTGAAAACATGTGGTTAATTTTCCAATGCCGCTCGTATTGCTCCCACTGATAAAAGACGGGCTGCACGAAAGGAGTTTAAGAAGGGATTATATTTTAGTGAATTTCTTCGTGAATTTTCTGATTTAGTTGGGCGAAGCTGCTAAAGCAAATAATTACGTTTTGGTTAGTGCTTTGTGTGTATCCATTACAGACATACGGCTTGCCTGGGGTACAGCGGACCTTCTAATGGTTGCAGCTCGGCCGAGTGCCAATGACTCGCGTCAAATATGGAATTTTCCTCGCGATCAAAGTAACGCTTGGAACCGGGTCGGCCTGGCGCTTGACGCGTTGCCTAGCAGCGAGTGTCGTTGCGGCGGGAAGCCAAGCTCGCAACGCTCCTTACATCCATTTTGACATGCATGTTTGACTTTTGGATTACTTACACAATAACTAAACACAACAATTGCGGTAAGAATACGTTAAGTACGTCCAATACAACAATTTAATTACTGCATCACCAAAACACGACACGGAGATCGCCACTGTTTTGCTGGAACGCTCAGAAATTAATGCGACAGATGTCACCAGCTGAGGCCGTCAGACGCTTAAGCTCCTCACAGTCAATACAGCTATCTCAATCGGCTGCGAGTCGAAATCGAAGAGATCCGTCTGTCGGCATTAATTTCTGCGCGTTCCAGCAAAACAATGGCGACCTCCGTGTCGTGTTTTGGTGATGTAGTAATTAAATTGTTATATCGGACGTACGTAACGTATTCTTACCGCAATTCTTGTGTTTAGTTATTGTGGTAAGTGATCCCAAAGTCAAACATGCATGTCAAAATGGATGTAATTGCCCTTTAAGTTTTGGTGAGTATCCTCCTTTTAAGGTTACTTATTATCCTATGATTTCCGCTGGTTGGCTTGTTTTCCTCTTTCCTTTACAGAATTCACAGCCAATTGTGTAGATTTATTTAACCTGGCGAAGCGATAGATGACTGGTCTTTAGGAAAACATTGAAAATGAAATATTTTGCTGAGGATAAAATCGTTCAAGATATTACCGTAATTTGAATTTAGTTTTTAGCTTTAAGATATTACTTTATATATTGAGTGTTTGGTTAAATATACGAAAAAAAATACCGATTTTCGGTGACATATTGGCACCAAAGCATATCGATTTAGTTATTATCACTCGAACGCCGAATTTACCGTCTAATAAAACAGCTGACCCTTAATTAATAAGGCATTTATTGCAGGCTGAATTCTGAAAACAGGCTATACAATCGCTGCGAAAGCGCAAAACTGCTGAATTTGGGCTGATTTACAGGGCTCCGAGGTTCCTAAATCGCGCCCCCCCCCCCTACCTTCTAGACCTTTTAGTTGAATTCCATTTTTTTTGCCTCTCCCTCCCCTCCCTCCAGTGGTGTAGCTACAGGGTGGCCAGCCTCATGCCCCCCCCCCCCCCAATGAAAAACAAATTTTAAAAATTTTCAGATTTTAAAAAGGCTCTTTTGTAGTACACTAATTTTATTTAATTTTATACAAACGGTATTTTAAAAATTAATTTCAAGCCTCCCCGTGCGTCCATCCCCCTATCATTAAAAAAATGTGGTGGCCCATAAAAAAAACGGACGAGCGGAAAATTTCTCCAAACGTTTTTCCGAGTTTTTCTCTTTTTTAAGTGAAAATAGGGACTACTTGACCGGATTACGAAAAAGTGATCCATATTTTCACTTTAAAAACAATAAAAAAAATTAGAAAAAAGTATGGACTTAGAAAATTTGTATGGGCCATTATAGGAAGGGGGGGGGGCAAGGGCTAATTTGCCGCCGTCCCCCATCACATAATGTAGCGACGCCACTGACTCTATAGGCAAATATAATAGAACTCGCACGCCATCAACTTAATAGCAGATAAATAATAGTTTTATTACAAAATGATATTAAATCTTGTAGAAAGAAAGGGTTACCGTTGCCTTAAGACATAAGCATACCAGTGAAATTGTGCTAATTAGAAGCCTCTGAAATATTGCATGGCAACTAACTAATGGCAAAGATTGATCGACTGGAGATCAGTAACCAAATTGATATGCTGTCTCACCACCACCACCACTACAAATATCATAACAAAAGCAACGTAACAATAACATGGCATCAAATTAATTACAGTTTATATCAAATTAAATAACTAGTGTACTACAAAAGAGCCTTTTTTTAAATGTAGATAATATTTTTTTTCTTTTGGGGGCCCCCTGAGGCTGGGGGCCGGTGGCATTCTGCCCTATTGCCACCTTGTAGCTACGCCGCTGTTTCAATGTTACTGCGAATTTTCATTAAACTCATTTTAATTTTTGGGTTTATGATGTAATTAGTTTTGCGAAAATAAAGTAAAGTAATTAAACTAAATTCACGACAAAGTATATTGTACACCCTGTTCACACAAACAGAGATGCTTGATGCTTGAGCCCGTGGTTAAAGCATTTCAAAGTACCATTGTTACAAAAGACCATTGTTGCCATTGCTGAAATAAGGCCTTAGGGCCTTAGGGCTTCGGGCAGATGACCAGGAGTGGTTAACGCTCGTTAAACCCTTTAAACCCTTTAAATAAGTAGAGCGTTCGGCTTCGGGCCTTGCAAGCTCTGAAATAAATAAATAAAAAATAAGTATATAAAAGTGTATAGTTTTAAGTAGGTTAGATTGAGCACTTGGTGTAACACGCCTGTAAACTCAAATCAAATCAAATCAATCAGAAAGTAGATAACTTCTTCGCTCCGTTTCACAACGCGCTTGCTAAAAATACTACCGTACGTGTCGAGTTTTTAAAAATTGTGTAATGCTAGTTGGTACTGAACATTTTATTAATTTTTGTCTTGGCCTTCGATATCGGCATTCACTCTGTATTGGCAGGTACTTGAGCGTGCGTCAGGCTTCACTCAACCTCGCTACAACGCATTCGGGATGCGAATTCTAGTCCTCAAAGGATTGCCATTGTAGTAGGCTGCTCTTTTTCGAGCAGGTTCTATTCAGATTTTTACTGCGTAGAGTATCTCGGTACAGAAGAGGGGGTAGCACAAGCCATCACCAACCCGCAGCACGCTTCCTACACAATAGACGACCCGCACTTCTCCCTGCATGTCATTAAATTGAAGGAAATCGTCGTGGGCTTTCTCCGTGTCAGCCAACTTGTGAAACCTGTTTGAATTTTTTTCTTCTTCTCTGCCTGAGGGCAGGCATTCCACATTGCACAGACGCAGGTAGGTATTCCAGCCCACATTTTCTGGGCGACTAACTGAAGCCACGTTATCTTACATACAGAAGTGTTCCTTACGTTTTTTTAACCACGACACTCAGTTTTTAAACTAAGAAGTCGACATAGCCAATAAATACACAATAAGATTATACAAAATATAATCGTAACAAAAATAAATTTATCAAACCATCCCAACAAATAACAATTTTACCGTTACAAAAGTATATTTGGTACGGGTAATATAATTTTGATGCGTTAAGTGGAAAAATAGAAAAAAAATCAAGGACATTCGCAAATCAGATGCTTGTCCAGCTAGGCAAAAAGCCAAAAATGAGGGACAGAAGGCACTTTCCATAAAGAGTTAGATGGCTGCGATTAGAAGCTACTCGCCCTCACTCCTCACAGGAGACGGGAGGAGCCAGGTGAAAATCTCAGAGTGAGGAGGAAATACGTCACACTGCAGGATTTTAACAGGTTGGTTGGCCGACTTTCCGGTAAATAGCCAGCCAGCCGCGTATCCCCTTCCCATCGCTTTTGAGCTTAGGATCGCTGAAAACGGGAAGGTCAACGCCGAGCTCGCGCTGAGGAATTATTGTTGACGTCCACTGTAGGCTATATGGTCAGCGTTGCGGTGGACCGCAAGACGGGATGTGTTTGCGTGTAAGTTGACGTCGTCTGTGTACCTGTTTTTGCGGACTGATAAGCAGCGAATTAGTACGAAACGTGCCAATTTTGACAGGTGACATCTCTAAATTCTAAATCCTAAATCCCAAAAAAGTGTATCTTTTTAGTCGAATTGTAGATTTGGATTTGATGGAGTTTGTTGATTGCCACGTGAACGATACTTGTTGAGAGGTTTGTTGATATTTACCGAATTGTAAATATTCACCTGCCGTTTAGAAGCAGGTGAAGATCGTGCTGGTCACCTGTGAAAAGGAATTCATGACTTTACTGTAAATATTTATTTGCCCACGAACAAGATTTGCACACCCTGTTCAACAAATGCGAGGGTTTTGCAACGGAATTCATCGAAAATTAGACGACCTGGCTTCTGAACATTAGATTTGTAGAACCGAATCACTTTGTGGAATTATATGTGAATGTGTATGAATTATATGTGAATTACGGTATTCACATGTCAGTGTATTGCGATTCTTAAAGTTGACGATATCAATCACATGAACGGTTTCATCGTGATCATTAATTGTTAGCAATTGATTAAACACCAACGTGACCAAAAGTCATCAAAATGGATTCCAAATACGAATACACAGAAGCCACCCACATGTACACCACAAGTTTTGTACGCAACTCGAAAGCAATTGGAGTTTTGTGGGGCATATTCACCATCTGTTTTGCGATTATCAACATTGTGGTATTCGTACAACCGCAGTGGCTTGGGGATACGAGTGAAAGTAGGGGTACGGGTTACTTCGGACTTTGGAAGTATTGCCGCTTACTTCAAGATGGGCAGGACTTAATGTGCGATGGTCGTTTGGACGATTTTAATACAATTTTGACATCGGCGTTCCGAGCTGCCACCGTTTTCGTCGGACTATCCGTCATATTCGTTTTGTTGTGCATTTGCTGTCTTCTGCTCTTCTTCTTCTTCCAATCTTCCACCGTCTTCCACATCTGCGGCTGGATTCAGGTGTTCTCAGGTGAGTGAACGATTTATTGGATTTGGGTAGAAAGCCTATAGGTGTAATGACAGCCAATCGGGAAGAGATGTTTGAATTGCAGTTTTCGTATTTGCGTAACTTGGGTAAAAATCTTGGGGGGGGGGGGGGGTATTAACTTTGGTAATCTGTTGTACAAATGCTTGGTAATTGAGTACTTGGCAGTATTCCTTGGTATTTAATAAAGTAAAAAAAAAAAGATACTCAGCCACAGTCGCCCAACCCTCCCTTCGGGTACTCCTAGTAATCTGGTGGTGTTCTATTGTAATCTTCAGTAATTGTCATTGTTTCGAGGTAATCCGAGGTGATGCGATATGCAGGAATCACAGAAATTCGGTGATAATTCAAGAACCCAAAGTATTCTATGCAGTATTCCAAGAATCCGAAGTAATTCATGTAGGAATGCAGTAATCTGATGTATTCCTTGTAGCATGGGTGCTCGTAGTAATCTGAAATATTTCGGAACATTGGGTTGCTACAATGAATACTACGTTTTACTGGTTAAATCCATATACCACACCATATAGTCTTAGCTTAGCAATCTAGATAATACTAATTAACATTTTCATGTCATCCGGTGTTAATCAACTGTTAATCTAGGGTAATCCACATTTTCAAGTAATCAGTGTACATTATTTAATACCCCCTTGTAAAGATAATGCCCTACTTGAGAGGGATAATATATTAAGGGTGCAAAAGTAAAGGATTGCAAAAAGAAAAAGTAGTGTTGGTTGCATTTGTGACTTTGTCTATCAGTGGATCTGAAAGATGTGACACGCAAGCTTTTAGGTATCATTGTAAAAATCAAGTTGTTTTACATTTATTTCTGAATAATTTCCAGAAATATTTGATGTCTGATCAATTTTGCATATTTGCGCCCAAAACACCGAACTACCGTACCTAATCTTATTGATGTTAGAGCTTAAATCCAGAAAACGGTAATAGAGTACATATAGAAAATTTTGATCGAAAGTTATCGTGAATACATGCAGACAGACATAATCACAGCCTGAGAAGCTTCCATGTTCTGCTTCGCACTACATTCATCACTTAAGACTATGTAAAGACTCATAAGGTTGGCAAAGGTCTCAGTTGAATTGATGTGTCACTGTAAATCTAAATATTCGATTTATAGCGTCCTTGTGAACCTATACAGTTCAACTGCTAATATCGTCCGTCCGTCCGTGTGTACACGGTTGAAATGCACCATACGTTTTGAGAAATCTGACAGACTGGGTTTGTTGTACTTTATAATCTCTTAATCAGGTATTATCTTACAATTTTGATTCTGCGATCTATTAGGATAAATATACTTTTCATTTGTACAGTATTTGATTTCAGAACCTCCCATCGCAAGTAAATTATTGGCAAAAGATCATAATTTAGAATATGGTCACCGCAGACAGTGCCCTCACTGAACAGGTCTATACTAATGGTTGACGAGTTAGACCAGATGAGAAAGTTAACTAGATATAGCATCTTACTTCTTTCAGTGCTACACCGGGCCCTAGCGGTAGTTGCGGGTACTAATACCTCTGCTAATGCTTTTGACGTCAAAGAAGCACCGAGGTAAAGCATTATCAAAGGTATTAGTAACCGCAACTATCGCCAGGGCCACGTGTACAACTGAAAGAAGTAAGCTGCTACATCTAGTTAATCTATATGGTTAGACATAAAGCGAATGAAAAGGCGACAGACTAATCACGAGCAGAGCCGTGGTTCTTCTCTAGTTTGACTATTAATTAAAAAAGACGTACATTCGAGCGCTCTTAGGCGTCAAAGTGTCAAATTTGTGAAAATTTATCTTAGTGTAATTTTTTTTCCCGTCAAGGATCGACGAAAATTTCATATTAAAAATTGTGCTCTTTGGCATGTTTGAGAGTCAAAGGCCCAGAACCACTAATTTTTCGAGCTTAAATCCACCATAATTAGGGATGGACAGTTTAAAATGAATTGGGTAGTGGCTACAAAAATCGTGCATACACATATATATATATATATATATAGACATACACACAGACGCATCATTACAATAAACGATAACCGAATGGTTCAGAACTGATCTTTTAAACAAATAGCAGAGTTGATGGATCCGGTGATGTGAAAGTTGTTTGACCCAAGACTCGGTGACCAGAACTGATCCGGTAAAACCAAATGAGGTCGAAATTTACAAAATGAAAACAGTGCAGACTTAAAACGCTAGCAGTAACAACTAAATTTTCAGAAAACTTAAGAAAGCAGACGGATTCTTTAAGTTGGGGAATTTGTTGACAAAGAACAATGGTCAAATACCTGCTTTAAAACAGTCTGTTGCTTTCACATCTGTATGATTATAGATTGGAGATAGATTGGAGATTACTGGGGCCCAAGCAAACATGACTCGGCCCGAGGAACAAGCCCACACGCAACGCAAGTACTTCCAACTCTTTCATTCAATAAAACCTGCCCTTCATTTTATTCTGAATTTTTTTTTCGTTTTTTGTAATGGTTATTTGGTTACCGGGTCATTCCATGTCACCCACATGCCAGATTTGAACGGAAATTCTGGAACAAGTGCTCCAATCCAGTGGCCCTGCCAAAAATGTTCGATCCCTCTCGCGAATGGTTGTCCGTTCGGATCCCCACTCAAGCAGTCGTGACAACTCTGTATTTCGTGTTAGCATCGGTGCACGTGCCCTTTTCGAAAGCTGGCAGGTTCGCTTTTGATGCCATTATATACAATCTTTGCTGGAGAAGAATGCTATTGTTTTTGCTTAACGTGTGAGCAGCATGTACGGAGAGTTTTAAAAGCTTTCTGTGAGACTGATGTACCTTTTATTTTGTATGCCTGGATTAAAAAGTTCTCCAAACAGTCTTAACATTGCAAATATATTTTTTAGTTTATTTTTAATTACATTAGCATAGGTGTGTACCGTACTTAGAATTACATGCAAATTGGACTATCTTAATGATAAATAGCCGTGCCACTGACATTGTGATTGTTAGGTGTGGTTGTATTAGACTACACAGCAAGGAAAGATGATATCGTGGCCTGGCAGGTTGTGGGTGTCCGTTTTTTACGAATGTCCCTGACATCGGGGAAGATCAAGATTTAAAGGGGGCGGGGAAACTTTCTTTGCCCATCTTGAGTAGCTTTTGATTTACGGGGTGTAACGGAAATGTATGTCGCAAATGAAGGGATGAGATATACACAACAAAATGATAAAGAAATTCCATATGGACGTGCCTGGAAAGTTCTCTTTTCCAAGAATTTATATCATAGGGTGGGTGGGATACTTGCCCACATTTGGCCCGCTTAGAAGACGGTGGCCTGAGTTCTGGCCAACATTTCAATGTGGTCGGTAAACTATTCTAATTCAAATCTTTTGAGTAGAATTTGGCTTGTACAC
>JAHWFP010012027.1:26691-56401 GCA_023313725.1 Lithobius niger | reverse complement strand
GGGGTTGGTGGGGAGATGACTGGGCCAGACACCTACGTGGATATCACTACCGCGGTAAACGGGTTTGGGGCAGGGTTTGACCGAAAAGTTAATCTGAAAAAACACGTGAAACCCAATCGGTTTTTTTACACTTATTTTAACCATTTTACCTGTATGTTTAAAAGTCATCCGTCGGTGGCTACATTTTAAAAGCAAGCAACACTTACCCTATACAAAAGTTTGATATCACCTTTTGTAATGTTACCAATAAAATTTAAGCTGTTGGTTATTGTTTATAAGGAAAGGACTTATTCAACAGCGGTGATTGTGATCGCGTTCTTATCTTAGTAGCCTACCTTAACCAAGTCTAACAACCACTAGTACTCTACCTATAAAACAATCATAAACTAAAATAGAAGCCTAAGTTTGACTCGAAAAACTAGGTAAGACCGGACAAAAATCTAATCAGTAAAGCCTGGTTTTTTCAAACCCTGGTTGTTGTTTTTTTCTTGCCCCAATCCGTACCATATGCAGGCCGTTTGCTGCATCCTCTTATCCTACGTTGCAACCCGAACTGCCATGCCTCTTGTATTGGAGGATTGAAAAACTACAACACACCAATCGAAATAATTCGGAATGCTAAAATGCATTCTTTTCACAGGACGAAAAAAATGATACAAAAGATACCTTCTGCGCCTCCTACTGTAGCTGCACCTTATAAGCCCAGCTGGGGAGCTAGACCCCTACCCCTCATCCCGACGGGGACAGCGTTTCTCCGCCGTTGGAACCAACCTATCCTATGCCCCTGATCACACTACAAAGTTCAGGCTAATTGGTTACAGCAAGATTTTTCCTTTTGCATGTTTATTATTATTATCCCCTTCCCCCTCCCCCGCCTACTTCTTGCCCCAGAATCGCCATACAAGAGAAGGGGATGGGGTGGGGGAGCATGTTCATTACCTACAGTTTTGAATTGGAAGGGAGGGGGGGGGTCATCATGGGTGAGCAATGGGTCTGAAGGATTCAAGTTCGCAAAATAAACTCAATTTTTCGTTGTCTTGTTTTTGCGTCAAAGCGGTGCATTTTTCTGCTGAGTAAACTGTAGAATTATTGTATTATCGTCATCGTGATGTCATTAATCAGTCATTGATTATTTGTTGACCACTACTGATTTTCATCATTGTATCGTTATTGATTATAAATGTAGGCCAAGAAAGGGCCCTGCGATGCCGTCTGCTCGTGTCGATTGTGGCGTGTAAAAGTGCCTATCAGAATTGTCCCTCTTATTTGGATTATTGTGATGTTTCTACCGTCAATACTATGTTGTAATTTTTACTCAGCGGGCCTACATTCGAAAATAAGTTATTAAACAGGGTTCCCATCAAAATACTGAAATCAATTTCCCTGAGTTTTCGAGGTTTTCCAGAGAAGATGAAGTCATTTTCCAGGCTATTTACCGTAATTTTAGGAAGGATTTTTTTTTCACACATTTTACCAGTTTTGTGTTAAAAAGGCTGAAGCCTTCAGATGAGAAATGCATTATTTAAAATCTTAATTTTTTTTCCTGAGTTTTCCAGGTTTTTAGTAAAAAAATCAGAGAATTCCCTGAGTTCTCCCTGAGTTTCAAACGTAGTTTAAATTCCCTGAGTTTTCCAGGTTTTTCCTGGTTTTCCAGGTTGGTGGGAACCCTGTTAAATTATAGGCCTCCATATTTGCCTTCTGGCTTGCAACACTATCTTTTTAAAAATTTATTTTATGTTATTTAAATCCTACAAAATCTGGTAAATATTCAGAGTTTTATTAATCTCGTAGGTCAAGATCCGAAGAATCGGGATTGTTCTGCGATAATCGATGAACCGAAAAGCATTGTGATAACACGATTACCATAAAATTACAATATAGCAATACCTTCCAACCAGCTAATCGACACATGGTGACTCGCGAACTGTGGCTTTTATTTTTTATTGCTGTTTATTCAGTTGCCATGACTTTCCTCGTGCGACGCGTGATTCCTTTGTAGGTCATTAATCGTGTATTTTTTTGTAAACCGCAAAAAGAAGGCTCTCCTGGGGCTTTTTCTTTACTGATATCAATCATTTAGAAATTGGGTTCATCATGATACGTATTTTTTTTTAATTCGTGAGATGAAGGATTATATCTAGATTTCTTTTGATTTAAAGGGGGATTGCCACCAACTGACAAGCTGCAGCATCTATAGCCATTTGCCGCTACGTGGACGCACCAACTTTATACATTCAATAATTAAAGAGGCACGTGGCTAGTTTGCTGTGGAAAAAAACATTTTTTTGAGCATTCCTTCGCTTGTTGAAATCAAGTGCTACATAGAATTAAATAATGGACGGGGCTAGATGCTGCAACCTGTCATTCGATGAATAGGCACCTTTAAGAGAAAGCTGTACTACAGGCGAAAGCTGCGAAGTGGCTTAAATTAACGCAAATCTACTGTTAACTACACTCGTTGACATTGCTGACCTACAAAGCCAGGTAATAGTAAATATGCCGAAGCTGTAGGACAGCAAGTATGGTCATTACCCTTCTAATATTTTACCTCCCCCCCCCCCCACTACTCCATTTTCCCTAGAAATTAGTTAATTTATTTTCTAATGGCACCTATGATTACAACGTTTGCAGGATATATTTCACCCTGAGGATAAACAAATACTAAAATACAAATCGAAGATGTATTACGTGCGTATTAAGCTTGGGAATCCAAATGAAGTAAAGATGGGTGGTAGTAGGAAGTCGGGAACGGGAGGGGGGGGGGGGGGAGTAATGGTTATAATCTTTATGTTTCTGTTTTACTCGACTTACCTATCCATTCAATGCAAAACTGTGCCCAACCTTGTTCCCCCTCCTTCTTTAGAGTGCCACTCAATGACGCACTTAGGCATATAATACACACATTAGGCGCGTGCCTAGGGACCATAAAAGGAAATAATAGTGTAAAATTTTTTTTTTAGCTCAGTGTATATATTAAATGGCCGCAGGTAGTCAAAGAAGTTTTACATTCGTATTTGCAGAAACAAGCGTAGAATATTGATCTAAACAGTCTGCATTAAAGACTGGCCTTGGGAGGATACAAGATACACTAATCTGAGAAAGAAAAGAAAAGATAACTGCCCCGACTGGGACTCGAACCCAGGACTTCTAGCTGACTAGACCGGGTGCTCTAACTACTGTGCTACTGGGGCGGATCTTGGCTCCAGGCTCCAGCCGAGCTTAGTAGCTGTTCGGTCTTTCTCAGTGGTGACCTAAAGGTCACAAACATACAAACAAGATTGGAAAGCAGATTGTATTCTCTTATTTATCTTGTATTATAAAAAGGGCAGTTTAATGCAGACTGTTTGCTTCGTTTACCCTTGACCTTGTGATTTATTCTTTATTGATTGTTTGCATTATTTCTGATGTGGTGGCCAAGTAGCCAAGTTGCTGTCCTTCCTTGTATGCATGGAAAGAAAAGTGCCTGCTCTTTCCATGATCTGTCTGGCCTCTGTACTTTCTGGATTTCGGATGTCCGCTCAACTCTCTACATTTCGGGTGTCCGCTCTGCTCTCTGGTTTCGAATGTCCGCTCTACTCTCTAGAATTTGGGTGTCCGCTCTGCTCTCTGGAATTTGGGTGTCCGCTCTGTTCTCTGGAATGCGGGTGTCCGCTCTGCTCTCTGGAATTTGGGTGTCCGCTCTGCTCTCTGGATTTCCGTTGTCTGCTCCCCTCTGGATTTACGATATACGCTCTACTGTGGATTTCGGGTGTCCGATCTAGTCTCTGGATTTCGAGTGTCTGATCTACTCTCTGGATTTCGGGTGTCTGATTTACTCTCTGGATTTGGGGTGTGTGATTTACTCTCTGGATTTCGGATATCCGACCTGCTCTCTGGATTTCGGGTGGCCACTCTATTGTCTGGATTTCAGGTATCTGATCTAGCTGCACCGACCCTAAATCCTGCAGACCTATATGGCCTCGACAAACAAACGCACCACTATCTGCCATTAAACGAAAAGCAAAAACCGAGCCAACCTTGTGAACTGCTAAAGATGACAAGTCACCAGCACCAACTTCACAGTGCTGGCCTTACTGTGCTGTCCATTTTTTTCTTTTTATTTTCTGTGTTAATGTGGTTGCACAGCATACTCATATGCTGGGCAACTACAGACATCTGCAGCTGCAGAACGTGTTGATATCGTGGGGTTTTTCCCCCCCTCACACAGACAACAAACAAAACATACATCAGTAATATGAGAACAAAACTAAAGTGCCAACAGTAACAAGACCGATCTTCGTCGGATTAATGTTACATCTGCATTTACGCCGCTAATCGCATCCGTTTTTCCTGGCCTCCATTAAGCCTATTAGGCCTATCTCTTCTTGCTCTCAAAACTGTGAGCAGGCAAGCGGGAAATGTTTGGGAAGTGGGTTTCGGTTTTGGACAGGGTTAATGAGCACTAAATTGCCAAAATGACGTCACTGGACGCATCTTCGCGTATTAAAATGTTCATCGCTGTGATAAAGATCTGAATCTCCGTGTTTATGGTCTGAGGGGTAATCCGAGATGTGATTTTGTGATATGCAAAATGCAAGACCTTGGGAAAATCACGTCATTTTGGTGAACCTATAAAATAACGTGAACTTTATGGAGTGGGGAGTTTGATGCTCTGCCAATTTTCTCACCTCACGCTCCTCAGTTTTCCGAACGACAGCATCCGTTTGGCCATTGTCTTGACCTCAACGCAGAAGTTCATAAATTGGCAATTCCCTTGCAGCTATAGGGGTGGCACGATACAAAATTTTTTTTATCCCGATAGAGCATTTTAAATTATCGCGATAATCGATAATATCTGGATAAAACAAATGTTGAGGCTGGAATAAACATTTTAATTTTATTAATTAAAAAAAAACAACCTTGGGTGAAGCCTACAGTGCAACCTTCACGAATGTGAATTGTGTGGCACTCGCCATTTGTCCAGTAGACATGAAAATACATTAACCATTGTCCATTACTTTCGCACCACGTAGGAACAATTTAGCAGCTGTGCTGCTACTCAATGCATAAATATAGTTTGCATTAAACTAACTCTACATTCAGCTAAAGTGGTTAGCAACAGTACTGCACACTTGGTTGGAGAGCCCTTAAGTAATGCAATGCCGCAAACCGCTTGGTTCTAGCTATTACGGTTTCCGAGGTATGACAATTTAAGCATCGGAGGTTTGCACAATAATTCGATGAATGAGAAAAAGCGCGATACGATAATCGATAAAAACTTTTATCTCGATATTATCGAAATATCGATTTATCGTGCCAAGCCTACTTGCAGTTCTCATGATTAGTCAGGAAATATATTAGTCAGGAAATAGTCGGAATATATTATAAGTATAAGTGAGACTTTACCTTAAAAAGCTAAGATATAATAAATAAATAAACATGAAGACATACGCTTGGTGTAATGGTTGAGTGTCCACTAAGGTCCTCAATAGGAGTGGCACGATAATCGATAATTCGGTAACATCGCGATAAAAATGTTCGTCGATTATCGTATCGCATTTTTTTTTCGGATTTATCGAATTATCGTTCAAACCCCACACTTAAATTGTCATATCTCGGAAACTGGGATAACTAGAAGCAAGCGGTTTGCGGCGTTGCGTGCGGAGTTACAAGGGTTCTCCAGCCAAGTGTGCAATACTGTTGTTAGCCACTTTAGATGATTGGAGAGTTAGTTCAATGCAAACAATATTTAAGCATTAAATAGCAGTAAAACTGCTACATGGCGAGGAAGTAATGGACAATGTCAAGTCCATTTTAATGTCTGCTGGCCAAATGGTGAGTACCACACATTTCACATTCGTAAAGGTTGCACTGTCAACTTCAGCCAAGATTTGTTTTTTTAAGTAAATAAATTAAAATGGTTATTCCAGCCTCAAAATTTGATTTACCGAGATATTATCAATTATAGCGATAATTTAAAAAAAAGTTTTATCGGGATAAAACATTTTTATATCATGCCACCCCTAGTCCTTAACCATTTTGGTCCTCAAATGGTTACTAACAAGACATTCTTCCTCAAACTGTAACAAGACGTTCTTAAAAAGGGTTAAAGGGTTTAACGAGCGTTAACCACTCCTGGTCATCTGCCCGAAGCCCTAAGGCCCTATGTCTGCAACAGCCAGATTCCCAGGCGGTCACCCACCCAAGTATCAATCCAGCCCAATGCTGCAAGACGTTCTTCTTTAACTTTAACACTAGACATTCATCTTTAAAGTTTTAACAAACCATTCTTGTTTAAACTGTAACAATACGTTTTTCTCCGCAAATATATAACAACTGATTTTTTAAACGATGGGATTAAAAAAAATACTAACGTAAAAAAAGGTAATCGTAAAGTGAAAGTCAAGGCAGTTTTTCCTTCTCTTTGTTTTAATCTACGGTGGACTTACGTTACGTTATTACTTCTAAAGGATACAAGGCCAACGCAAAATACAAACAAACAAACAATCCAACCCCCAAGAAAAAAAACACAAAATTAAAAGTACAGCAGGTGGACATCTCCGCCTACCTAACACAAAGTAGCCTGAACCGTTTTGGTACAGGCTATAATTGGGTCGGGGGATCAAGGTTAAATAAAATTAACTAGATCTAGATAGAAAAACTTGAACATAATAATTGTAGGTTTCAGGAAATACAACAACATGAAAACTTGGTGCCGACCGAAGCGATAAAGAATTTAATTGATATACTACATTCTTTCAGTTCATTGCGTATATAGTGCTGTGTGATGACTAAGCCGAGGAAAATGTTAGTTACGTAGCACTATATTTCAAACGTGAGAGGGCTGTTCGAAGGTTTAAAACTAGTAGCAAAACGACATAGGGCTTCCACTTACAAGGAATTTTTTCCCTTTCTAGGGGAAAAATGATCGTCAAAGTTTCGAGAAAGTGGGTCTGGATTTACAGAAGATCGTGAGTCACTGGAGATAATCGCAATTTGCAAATAAAAGAGAATTTCCCCAATTTTTTCCCTTTTTAATATATTTTTGTCCTTTGACGAGCATTTTTTAATGCTCCACTGAAACCTTTTCTTCCATATAGTTAAAGGTACATGCATCCATGTTGGCTTTCCTGTATGACCCAGTTTTGCGACATTAGTTCAAACGTATGTAAATGTTGCCAACACAGTCATTTTCTTGCTTGTTTTTTCCTGTTTTGCGACATTAACTCTAACCAGTGTAAATGTAGCAAACGCTATTCTGAACGTGTCGCACGATATACCGGAATGATATACCGGAATGAACAAACTGTTTCAAAACATTACAAAAGACAATATTAACATTTATATCAATTAAAGGGACATAAATCCTTCCGGTGGTATGTCGTGCGACCCGTTGAGAATAGCGTTTGCTACATTTACACAGGTTAATGTCGCAAAATCATCTCACACGAAAGAAAGAAAAACAAGAAAATGAATGTGTTGGCAACATTTACATACGTTTGAACTAATGTCACAAAACTGAGTCATACAGGAAAGCCAACAGGGAAGCATGTACCGTTAAAGGTACATTCCACCTAGTTTGCTTTCCTGTATGGCGCAGGTTTGCAACATTAGTTCGGACGTGTGTAAATGTTGAAGAAGCATTTATTTTTCTACTTTTTCCCTCGTGAGACGAGATTGCTACATTCACTCTAATTTATGTAAATGTCGGAAGGATGCTCGAAATAAGTGAGAAGGTGTCCCTATAAGGGTGCGTTTATGCAGACACTCGCCTTTGCATTCTCGCAGCTAGAACTCAATCGCGATGGCAAAGGTGACATTGCCATGGTAACAACGCTAAATGGATTAGCTAAAGCCTACATCGTTTGAGTAAATACTTGCAGTCTTATAATCCGTGCCAATAATATAAAAAATTCTTCATGACGAAACAATTTTCCCAAACGCTTTTGAACTCACGTTATTTGTTGTTTTCGTTGCGAGGCGGCAGACATAAAACCGCCGCCATGTTGGAATTTGAGGTGATTTCTAGCTTCTAGCTGCGAGAATGCAAAAGCGAGTGGTTGCGTAAACGTGCCCTAACTGTTGCTTGCTTTTAGGGTTTAGCTGCGGGCCGGATGATTGTTTTTAATAGGTAAAATAGATAAAAAAAAAAAAAAACACCATTTGGTTTTATAGTGGCTTTATGTTTCTGGTGGGGTTTAACTACCGGGTTTTTCGGGTTAGGTTTTTTCGGACAAACCCTCTATATACCAAAGCGGCTATTAAAGAACTTGCTATGTTCGTCCGTCAAAAATGGCGGACGTTATAAGTTATACACTATTTAAAAGATGTACACTAACATTTTGAATGCTTTGATTTTTATTTATTTTTTATTTTTGTTTGTGAGACTTCGCATTATTTGTGTAGATTCAATTTAAAGCGTTGGCCTGATTCGTGCGGTTTCACGTACGTACGAGTGTACGGCCGTATGTACTACAACGACTCTTGTACAGGGTGATGGGGCAAAAATGTGGTTCCCTATTAATTTTTGTTTTGTTTTTAATGGCTGATAAGTCATAAGTGGTTTCTTGAAACCGTCTCTTGCCATTTGCTTTTCTGGTGCAATAAATTTTTATTATTATTATAATTAAAAAACAAGACATTAATACATGTTGAAATAACCTTGGTGCATTTTTTCAAGGTCATTCCGTTTCTAACTTTTTACCTGAGCGTCTTATGTGTACATATCCGGTTCTCCGGTGTCGCCCCTGACAACACCACTCCTTCCCGCCCCCCCCCCCCAAAAAAAAAAAAACAGACATAAAATCACTTAACACATGCAAATGTTACGGGCAAAGGAAGATTTCAATAAATAAGCAAAATGTGTCAGCTAGTGAGCGAAATTCGAAAAGAGTTAAAGTCTTGATGATCAATCATCGTTTCTTCCTATACATCGTTCTGTTGGGCAAAGTCATCAACATATTATTGTGTCTGACCAATCCTACGGCAACGTAATACTAATACGAAAGATAATTGTGTTGTATGTTGGTTCGCTTGGGAGCAGGAACCTATATAGGGGGTCAACTGCCTCACCATTAAACTAGGAACTTAACTTATATTAACCTTAATAAACACCAATAAATACGAATATCACCAACAACATTTAACTCCCTCAAATCTCCCAAACCTGCCACAATCCCCTCACATTTAAACACTGGAGCGTGTGGTTAGTTCCAAGAAGCGTAGTTAGAGTTTGGTTTGCCCACTGCGATAAAAAAGCCGAGGAAAAAAGAAACGGCCGAAGGAAAAAATAGCTGCAGAAAAAAAGCCGAAAAAAGAAAATCCACAGAAAAAATAGGTTTCCTAGTGAAACTTCCCGTTGCCTGCCTGATGAAATTCGAGCCGAGGCATCTGACCTCACTTAACCTTACTGTTACCTAACCTATCACAAAAACAACAGCCCAAAAAAAAAGGAATAATCGACAAAACAATTCAGCTTTTTTCCGCGGCTTTTTTCCCCTTAAGCTGTTTTTTCTAAACTGTTTCTTCCCTTCGGCTGTTTTTTCCGTGCCTTTTTTTCCAGCGGTTTTTTTTCCGTGCATGCTGCCCAGCGTCCTCAAAAAGATGACCATTGTAGCTGCGTTTAGACAGTGTTGCAGTGAGAATTCCCGCGTTAACTCACAGCAAGAAATGCCAGAAGTACTGAGTGACGTATTTATACATTTAAAAACATTAATTTAAAATTGTAGCGGTACAGAAATCCGATGTACTTTACGTACAGAATTTTTTTTTCTCGAATAAAATGCCAATGGAAACATGTCGAATTTAAAATTCAAACCCGTATAGCGATTTAAAAGATTACTGTATACAGTGATTATACACAAACTCCATACAGAAAATTACCGCTTCCGGCAAAAAGCATTGTGATGTCAATCCTTTACTTGGAGATTTGCATTATTTTACTTTCTCCCTTTCAATTCCCAGACAGACAAACAGTTTTTGTACAAAAGAGTAAGTGAGTTATGGGAAAAACGTGGTTTTCTCAAGTGAATTTTCAAATTCATGTGATTTTTATCTTTAAAACCCTATTTATTACGGATGTATGATGACGAGGTTTCTGCCCTTTAGAAATATTGATGGAACAGCCCATTGTGTTGTCTTTTTGTTAATGGTTTTCCGTCGTCCCAGTTTAGCAGGAAACGATTCTACCTATAGGAAAAGCGTTAAATCTACATCCTATTGGGGTTTTAGGGCAACGTTGTAGAATCATTCGTGTGGTTTTAGCCTAGAATTTCAAAACTGATAAGTGGTTTGATGTATGTGTTGTGCGGTTGGAAGAAGTGATTAAAATTGCAACTGGGAGTTGATCAATGAGCTTACCGTAAATGTTTGATAATAAAGGCGAAACGTACAAGTATTTTTTTTAAATGTAAAATATAAAAAATGCACAAGTAGCAGGCAGAGTTATTGTTGCTTACCACCTCCCCTAACAAGGGGGGGGGGGTGACCGCCCCTATCCCATCACCAACCATTATTTTATTTTGTTGTCGTTAAAACAAAACTTTTGGTTTTAAGGCGACAAACAAATTTAATCGCAAAAACATTTGGGTAGAGGATGGGGAAGCACATGTAATAAGCTTCCCGCCGGGCCCCGGGAGCTGACTCATTGTAGGACTCTGAACTGTCCGATCTGACCTTGGCAAGGCTTGTTTTGTTTTGCGTATTTTCTAGCCGTAACTTGATTTTTTTTACATTTAGAATTTTTGAAATTTTCTTATGTATTAGGGAATTTTTAAAGAAAGGGGTGGTAGAATGAAGACGTGTTTTCAGCGTTAGAGCACGCAAAAAATGAAGCCTAGCATTATAATCAAATTAGTAAATACTGCCTATGTAAAGGTACAAACACTGAAAAAATAGCATATATCCAACACGAGGGTCATCAGCGGTAACTACATCCGAAAAAACCGGTAATATATCAAAACATGTGATATCATACAAAAATCCCACATTCATACCCCATATCATACCAAAAGTCCCCCCTCCCCCCCAAAAAAAAGGGATCCAAGTTTTCACCGTAGAAAGTAATGTCTCCGGACAAAGGATATCTTTTTAGGCTTACCTGTTTTCCCCCCAATCCTTTCTCAATCCACCCCCTCCCCACGTAGATGCTCCATCTATCATACGACTATTGATAAACTGGAATAATCTTAGTAGAAAAACCGTTATTGGTATCATATCATTTTGAAACTTATAAAAGAAATTTGATGGCTCCTTGTCGTTACCCGAGACAACGACCAAAGACTAAGTTGCTCCAGCCTTATAAAAACCAGAGGCTACGGCCACGGTCCGATTCAAAAATTGAAAAAAAGTCGAAGATTTAACCAGAGTTCGTCCGAGTCCTTGAGAGCGTCCTAGCGTAGCAAGGAAACATATCACAAACAGGGGGCCAATTCGGAACAGAAAAATATAGGAATTATAGGAGCATAAAATTTTCATGATTTATATGAGTTTTATAGGAATCCTATGGAAATATAGGAAATGTAGGAGGACTGGGAGCCCTGGACTGGTCAAGAGATCATTTCTTAGAAGAACTCGACCTTCTTAAAAAATTGCGTTTGCATCATAGCATTGGATCATAGTAATAAGTTTACCTGAATGAGAAACCAATCTGTGAGCAAAACGAGAACCAATGAGACCGAAATTATGTCTAAAACATGTTAGACGAAACCAAATTACCAGGTCTCCTCTCCTATCACCCGAAACCTATACGGAAGTAAACATTTGGTAAGCCATATTTACAATAAAGTTTGTTGACTTCATTAGAGTCGGAAATAAAGCAATTACCTGGAGATGTTCGAGATTCCAACGCCTCCTCTCAGTGAGCGAAATGGTGCCACGCACTAAGATGTCTGAAGGCGAATTCATTGATTAATGGGTTGTGACGACAATACGAGTAAGTCGAACGGATGAGTGCTGATTAGCTAAGCACAAGGAATGTGTGTTTATGTGTAGCTATAGGCCTAAACAGGCGGATATGTGTGTTTAGATCACTCACAAATTAATCAGGTCGTGACGCCTTAAATCAAGTTGCAGTTTCCCATATTTTTTTTTTCGTATTCCGATAATTAATCAAATTAGCCTGTATGGTTGAAAAAAATGTCTGATCTATAAATTTTTTGTACCCGATCGCTATCCAGCTGCCATTAATATTTGAAGACAAAGCTGACTGTCAGAGGCTACTAGCAGATACGGTTACAATGATAATCTTACATAAATCCTACAAGGGTAAGGAATCCCATCATGTTTTCACCATGTAAAGTAGTGATATCAGAGCCAAAATGGCTGCCACCAAGTTTGTGGTCCGAACTGTGATCACTCAAACTAAACTGACAATCATCGAGGTGCCAGTTAAGGTTGAGGTACCACGGCAACGGCATCTTTGCTATCGCGATTGAAATTCTAGCTGCCAGAATGCAAAGATGAGTCTTTGCTAAACTTTTCCCTTTGGTAAAATAAGATTCAGCTTCTTTCCTTCTCTCCCACAAATAAAAAGCTAATTACAACTACTCTTGTACATAAGCTCCCGCAGATGCGTGCAAACCGCCAAACTATCTTAGCTGCGAAAATCCAAGGGTAAAATTATTGCCGGGCGTCGCCAAGTGTAAAATGGATAGGACGGGTGTTGTTATCGTTGAATTTTGGCAGGCTACACACTATAAAGTGTCATAATAAACATTGTAATTTCAGTCACTCATCAAAGGAAGCCGCAAGTTCCAGATAACAATATCTAATTTTTTATTATTTTCGGCATCTACATGGAGACGACTAAAGACGGAGGAGAGAAGTAAGCTTAAATGTGCTTATTTCTGTTATGTTGAATATTGGCTTTCCTGCAAATGATGCTAACGCTGATTTTTCGTGGGTTACGGTAAAATTATGGGGACGATGGAATTTTTTAAAGAGCAGGGAGCATTTTTTTATGGTGGTTCTTTCAATACTGCGGACATTGCAGCAATAATAAAATAAATAAAATATAAAATAAGAGTATGGGCTAGAGCGCCGCACCACAAAGAAAACCGTTTCGATCGGCTCCAGGTCAACCGCACCACTGATCACCACCCCCCCCCCCACCCCTTTAGAATTTCGGGGAAGAGAAAGGCCCTGGAAAGACGCTTGTTTATGAAAATTCTGACTTGTAAAAGATCCTGGGTATTTCCTAGCAAAATTATCCCGCTCCATCCCGAGAGGGCATTAGCAGTTGCAAAGGACGTTCATTTGATTATCCCCTCCCCCCCACCCTTTGTTTACTACAGTTTCATTCTTTCCACTTCAGACTTACGCCCACAGAATTCGTACACGGCCTTTAATTCCTTGAAAAGCCTTAAATTTGAAAACCGAATATTCACGGCTTAAAAAACCTTGAAATTTGGAAATTTTTTTGTTGGGAGCCTTGAAATGGCCTTGAATTATGTGTTTGTCTTTTGTCTGGAATGAGGTTAATGCTAACGGTATAATCTTAATTCAGGTAAAATATTAAATAAATGAACAGAAATTATTTGTCATATGAATTGATTTGTGTGTGAATGGTGCTCCCCTCGGATTGGACTGGATACATAAAGAGAGAGGTGCGGTGCGTGCAAGCCATTTTAGGTAGAAAGGGGCAGGTGAGCAAGTGCTGTTCCACTAGTAGTTAGTTGCTGTATTTAAAGGGAATTTTGATAGTCTACTGTGCAAAGAGCCTCGAAATTGGTTGTAATTTTGCCTTGAAAAAGTCTTGAAAATGGTTTCGTCTGTTATGTACGAACTCTGCGCCCAGAGGAGACTTTTTTGTTAAAGTAGGCCTACTTCCTCGTGGCTCGGACACCAAGGCCCAAATAACTCACTTTGCTTTGCTCGCTTCACCGGTAACGCGATTCAATCTCGCATACTCCTGGCTCGGAGACCAAGCCCATAACTACTCCTACTCCCTTGTGCTGTGCTCGCTTCACTGGTAACGAACGGGATTCAA
This sequence comes from Lithobius niger, assembly GCA_023313725.1. NCBI lineage: Eukaryota > Metazoa > Arthropoda > Chilopoda > Lithobiomorpha > Lithobiidae > Lithobius > Lithobius niger. Next base: position 42,435 of record JAHWFP010012027.1, on the reverse strand, counting down.
TCTCCCATCCTCCTGGCTCGGAGACCAAGCCCTTAACAACTCACTTGTGCTTTGCTCGCTTCACTGGCAACGCGATTCAATCCCTCACCTTCTTGGCTCGGAGACCTAGCCCATAACAACTCACTCGTGCTGTTCTCGCTTCACTCTCGTTCCCAGGGAACATTGATGAATATTGCTTTTCGTTACTGGGCCTAAAAGCACGAACTCTCTCCCTATTTCCGTGCTTCCTATTCATCTGTTGTAACATCTACATAGGGGTTTGAGGGAACGCAGCAAAACCGTCTAGCGTGTCTATGTACCTTTAATTATTTTGTCTCTTGCATACCTCGTGGTGTTGAATGAGTGTTAACAAGTGCAGGACACTCTTATTCTACGAATCGGCTACCAGAACGCAGGGCAATAAACTGACACTCCGTAACAACTTTCGGCTAATTAACACAATTATTTTTCCTTATTTATTAAGTTATTTTTTTGTGTGGTTTTTGTTATTTTTGCGATATTTTTTTTTTATAAATGTAGGTCTAGACTGTAGACGTGTTCGACGAAGCGTTCAAGCATTCTTGTTATCAGCTCCTCTTGAATCCGTAAACACGTTCACGGATGAACTATATTCCGGGGTCTAGTTGGTTTCTTTTGGCTGCGTGCTGGAATGGGATGGACGGACGAAAGCATCCGGTGAGAATTTGAAAAAGCGGTCAGTCATGCAAAAATTTTATGACTCTACGGAAGATGATGTTGGTTTAACAAGGAAACGGGAAAAAAAAAGAAAAGAAAACTTGTCCGTCTTGCTTTGTTGCCTGTATAGGCTGGGTAATTTAAGTAGAACATTTGAAATTAGCAAGTCAGCAAGATCCTAAATTAGCACCTCTTAAAAATTAAAAGAATGAAAGAAAAAGAAACTTTAAGGGCGAGGACGTAGGCGCCTGTCGACTTAGAGAAAGGCGGGGGGAGGGAGGAGGGAGCGAAAACGAGCCACCACCGAAAAAATAGGGTGAAGACTAACAGCATTAGAAAGAAAAATACAGACATTCAGAGGTCTAAAAAAAATAGGTGAATTCATTCCAATTAATTTAAACAGTTTTGGGGGGGCGAACCCCCCAACCCCCCCCCCCCCCCTTCCCTGGGGACCTGCACCCAACTTATGAGGACTCTTCTGCAGACATACTTGCTTTTTCACGTCTTTCTTACATTCCTACTCATAATTTTTGTCACATGCCTCCTTTCAATTTTTTTGCGTCATTTTTCTTCCTTTTTGCATATATATCACAGTACAGTTTCACAATTCTTCAATTGAACATTCTGTCTACTACTACCGTAATCTGTGTAATTTATATATAATTTCACTTTTTTTTTTGTATTTTAGGATGTCATTATAATTTTTAACGAATATAATGGACATCCACGTAATTATTGTGGGCTTGTATTTATTATTAATAACATATTTATGACAAAGTTGTAAAAAATATTTAAACAATCAGATCTGTCTCAAGCTTCACAATTTCATGACAAAATTTTAGACGCTTATTTCAACAAGCATTTTTGAGCAGTTTGGAGAATACTAGTAGCATTTGCTGTACCCGTCTTGAGGTTTTACTCGAATTTGTTCGATTTCCTTTTTATTTTTTATAATTTATCACATTTTTCACATATTTTTTAACATTCACAAATTTAAACATGTTTCACATTTTTTTTCACACTGGCAGCTCTCTTGTTCTCGTATTTATTTTAAAGTTGCGATTGGAAAAGTAAAGAGAAACGAAATCTATTAACAAATTTGGACAAAGAATTTTTTTCTTATCTCCAAACCCGGAAGTAGAACTAAACCGCAATAATTGAAATCTTCCGTCCTTTTGCTAAAACGAAAGTGCATGGGTCCATGACAAATTTCCTCCTAACACTTTAGGCCTATTATAATCCTAAAACGTTATGACCATAATTCGACCTCGAAAAAACATGAAGCGAACAGACGAGTGATTTTACAAAAGAAGAAAAAAAGAAAAGAAAAGAAAAACAGTTAAATAAAAATAATAATAATAACGCTAGCACAAATTGCTAACTACAAGCCTGTTATTAGTAAAGATAATTTTGCCGTGCAAGGACGAAATGAGGAGAAAGTGAGGAAAAATGTGGCATTTTTAGGGGAAAAAAATAAACCGACATTTCGTTATGCCGTGGTTGGGACTAGCGTTTTACCGTGACCTATTGCAATACGTACAGTTTGCGCCGACCTAAATAGTGGGACACTATGCCGTTACGCCTTGGTCTAGTTCTGTGCAAACTTCGTGGCCCGGTGAAAGTGTTACAACTTTTAAGTTTGTGCCGTTATTGCTTGAGTGTATTAAGCCACATCAAAGAGTGAAGAATCTGTGTACTTAAACTCCTAGGTCGAACGAATGCGTGACTGATTTGACGACTTGGAAACTCCACAGGCTGAGTTTAGAATTTATTTAGAATAGGAATTTATTATCAGTAAAAAATATTAAGGGGGAAACCTCCAGAGGCTCTTACGAACCATTACACGTACCAAAATGTAAACGCATAGTACTGCAGGGGTCGAATTTTCAAATTTTGATCCGGGTGCAAATTTGCACCCAAAATTTGTTACTGGGGTGCAAAAAAAGTCTTTGGAGTGCAAAACGAAAATGTAAATCAATATGTGATTTCCTATTTTATAGCCATCCAAGATTTTAACATTCAGTATCTTATATGTACCTTTTTCCCGCATTTTGCTTAAAACTGACTTAACTTCACTATTCAACTGAAAAACCTATGCACATAGTTGAACCAAACGTAGTAAAAAATGGAGTCCAACTTCTTTGGAAAGAATGGTGCCACAGGAAATCTAATTCCAAGCTGTTTAAAATGCCGCAAACCGCAAGTCTTTAGCTTGTGCGGTTCAAAAGTTATGAAAAATTCAACTTTGGTGTGCAATTTTGCACTCCAAGAGTTGCTTCTGGAGTGCAAAGTGCGATTTTGGAGTGCAATTTGTCCCTGTGCATCCGAATATTTCGACCCCTAATACTGTATAGTAAAAACAAATATAAAACTGGTGGAATGGAACCCATTATACAGTATTATCAATATGTTAACTCATAAAAAACTAATGGAAAAAAAACTTGAAAAATAATATATATAGCCGAACAAATGAGAGAACCCGTAATTGATCGGGTGCATGGGTTGTCGCGAGCAATGGGACGTCACATTCGATAGGCGTCTTAGTCCCGGCTGTACGTCTGTGACATTTTACAGACCCGGGTCGATCCTGGTGAAGTTTATGTGTACGGGGTTTTTCTCCGGTTATTTCTCGCCTGTTGTGCGAGGTTTTCCTCCGGTTACTCCGGTTTCCTCCCTCATGCGGCAAAAAAACAACTGACATGATGCTGGTGGTATCATATCTTCCACTTAACATCTGCCGATTGGGCCTTAAAAAAGCTTTAAGCTTTCTGGCTGACATCTTCTGTTCTATTCTCTTGAACTATCAATAGGCACCATTAGGCATTTTTACAATTTAAGGACAAGCATGAAGTTACCAATGCAGTGAAATGTACAACAAATTGTTTTCAGATGTAAGCAATTTCTTCGCTGATTTATCCTCTTTATACTGTAAAAATTGCATTTTTTTACAGCCAAGTACTGAGATTGTATTTTGCATGGTCTGTTCAACCTTTGGGTAAAATCAGCTTTTCACTACTACGGGTATTGTAGTCTTGATTATATTGATGACATAATTATACTTTACAATGCTTTAGGCAAGCATTATATAATTTTAATTTTAAATCTGTATTTCAAACTCTTTAGGTAAGTATTTATAATTTTCATTCGCAGAGCTATTACCGTAAATCCTATCCATTTTTACAGCATATTTGATTTCAAAAAGTGCGATTGCAAATAAATTATTGGCAAACGATCACAATTTAGAATGTGCCCTTTCTAATACGTTTTTACTAATGATATACCCGTTAGGCCTAAAGCGAATGCAAAGGCGACACAGCGATCACGAGCGAAGCCTTGGCGGGCTCCTAGTTCTAACTGATTCTAAATAAATCATCATTTGATCGAATCGGAAGCTGGGCCAAAGCGTCATACTTTGAGTCTCAGGCCCACACTTTGACGGGATAAAAAAAAATGGATCCTTTTATATTTTTTAAACATCACTTTCAATCCTCATTTCATTTTCCCTAAAAACCGAGGAATTACCTTGGATGCTTAATAAGCTACCTAACGAACGTAACGACGCAATGAACTTAAATCAACCTACTAGCTCACTTCTAGTAAAGTCTAATGAAGAACAACTTAGGTTTCTAACTGTAGCCTATTTATGTTAAAAAATAAAATAAAAAGCTACGTGCAGTCCTCGAATGCAGCAACGGGAGTACGTCTTACTTGAATTTATTTAATAAAAATCAGTGATGCTAATAGAAAAAAATATTAAAGCGTATAGATCAGGATGCAAGGTGACCTAAAAAAAAAGAAAAAAATTATCCTTAAAATCAGTGAAACACTAAAAACACTTAAATCTTCTCACTAACATTCGAACATCCTGTGCGAAATAGCCTTTGTGACATTTACATATAGGTTAGCAAAACCGATTCTCCCGAGGGGGGACATTTTTTTTTCTTGTTTAATTAATTTCTTTGAGTCTTAAGTCAGCCGAAGCAACTTAATGCTTGTATGGCTGAACCGGCTCAATTTTTAACATTATCAGACTTTTAGAGAAGAAGAAATATCTGGTAAAGGGAGGTGCCAACCCGGGGGATTCGATCCGGGAAACCTCCGATCATCGTAGGGGCCGAAAGATTGTCCAGAATTGGCCAGAATAGTTCCCATAGCCGCTGAAGAAGCATGGTAGCCTCTCACGCTACCCTGGCCGAATGAATGCGTTTGCTGCAACATTTACATGCTTCTGAAGGCATGTTGCAAAACTGAACCATACAGTAAAACCAACCGGGAGGAACGTACCTTTAAGTACCACGCCTTATATAGTTTTAATTTTTGTTTAGCTAATTTTAAGGATATTTTAAAAGAGTTGTATATGCTGGTCATACGCGTGAGCGTTTTTTGCGCTACATTATTTAGCACGCCTTGGTTTACAAAAGTCTGTCCACTTTGATACGCCACTATAAACTTAAGTGTTATCTCTATAAATTACGAACAAACGTAAAATTAGACATGACCGTCAGATAAGATGTGATTGTTTTTCCTCCATTCTTTATTTGCGGAACTGTTGCTTAGTAATATTTCATTTCACACTTATTGTCAGCAAACAACGTAAATATTCGTCAGCCGTAGACTTTTACCCGTTTAAAATAATTGCTTCGAGGCGTTCCGTTATTCATTCTGAATTACTCTTAAGATTGTGGAGTGAAGACAAAAGCCATTCATTCGCACGCACAGCTTGGTTAATTGGGCGGAAGCGTTTAGAAACCGATAGTTGTCTGTTTTATTTTTATTTTTTTCGCCAATTGTTCCGTAATTACTGTGGTAACAGTACACCAACATCCTCCTTTGTCCATAAGCAAAATCATTGAAATGCGGAATAGAAAACAATAACCTGCACAATTTTTAATTACAACTAGTGGGACCCGTGCATGCTGGACGGTGGATTTATTCTCCCAGTCTTAGCCTCTCCCGGTGTTTGGTCGTGGTGGCGGCTGAGTGTGACAGCTTAGCTCTTTGAATTACCGTAGTAAGCTCATCTGATCGGTAACTGGATTTAAAAAATACAGACAACTGATAAATGATCACACGTGGTATTATTAGATAATTTTTTCATGTTAGTCCCTCCATCTTGTTTTTACTGCAACTTGGCATTCTCGTTGCAGTTACCGCTATTTAAGTATTGATAATTTTTCGCCATCACTCATTGCATTCACAAGCGCTCGTTTGCATTCCCTCGCACAAGCGACCGGTGTTTTGTCAATTCAGTTTGCAACTCGTGAAGGAGAAAAATTATCAGTATTAAACTTTGCTCTTATATCATCATTACTGGAAATATTGGCTTAACATCCTTTCCATCTACTGACGTAATCTCTGGACATAGACGGACAAATCTGTAGGAGACTCTTAGGAACTTTTGCGTGCCACAACAGACATGAACAGGAGCGCATTTCTATGGACCTTCTCTTCGCGAAGAGTAAACGTGGTAGGATTTAGACTCCTAAACTTGGAAAACGTGGTAATCTCAGGGCGAATGACAATGGGGAGGAAATTTCAGGGAAATTTCAGTGAAAAACAAATCTTTTCCAAAAAAAAATCGGTTTCTCAGGATAGTTGTACAATTTTGCTTAAAATTCACAGTCGTCAAAACCAACATAAAAGAAATAAGGAAACCATATTTAAAACGTGCATTGAATTTCGTAGTGATGACGAAAACGTTTCCAAAACATCTCCCCTAAGTCATTCCCGTGATCGATGCCTATATTTGGAGAAGATTTTGGGAGGGGGAGGGGGAGGGGAGAGGGAATAAAGGTTGAGTTTCCACATTTAAAAGAACTTGAATGTGTTCTTTCAGCACCTATTTCTAATCCATACTGCTTTTAAGGCAATGTGGTTTATGGTAGGGGTGACACAATATTTCGATAATATCGTGATACATTTTTTTTGTCGATTATCGTATCGCGCTTTTTTCTAATTTATCGAATTATCGTACAAATCCCGATGCTTAAATTGTCATATCTCAGAAACCGTAATAGCTAGAAACAAGCGGTTTGCGGCGATGCGTGCGTAATTACAAGGGCTCTCCAACCAAGTGTGCAATACTGTTGCTAGCCACTTTAGCTGACTGGACGGTTAGTTTAATGCAAACAACATTTTCATGTCTACTGGCCAAATGGTGAGTGCCACACAATTCACATTCGTGAAGGTTGTTGCACTGTAGGTGTCAGCCAAGTTTTTTTTTTAATTAACAAAATTAAGTTGGTTATTCCAGCGTCAAATGCTTTATCGAGGTATCGATTACCACGATAATTCTAAAAATTGTATCGGGATAAAAAGTTTTTGTATCGTGCCGTCCCTAGTTATGTATTTGTTTTCAATAGCTGGCGTACGAAGCGGGGATTCAAGAAGTCTGTACAAACTACATTGACATTGGCATTGACATTGACATTGGTTCCATTGGCAAAAATTTTTTCGTTGTCAATGGCTACAGGGAAATTACCACGCATCTGGACCACTGCAAATATTGTGCCAATTTTTAAGAAAGGAAATCCTGCAGATCCAAAAAACTATAGGCCAATAGCACTTACGGTTGTGCCTTGTAAGATAATGGAAAATGTAATACGTAAAACGATGATGCAGTATGTGGCAAAATTTAATATTATAATGAATGACCAGTTCGGTTTTCTGCCAGGTCGCTCTTCTGTACACCAACTATTGATGGCTCTAGACAAGTGGACAGATGCTTTTGACCAAGGTATTTCTTCGGACGTAGTTTTGTTTGATTTTCAAAAAGCTTTTGTATCAGTGGTCCATAAAAAATTGCTTTACAAACTACAATACTGTGGCTTTGGAGGCCAACTTTTAAATTGGATCAAATCATTCATCACTGGTAGGACTCAGCAAGTAGTAATCGGCAGATCCAAATCAGCAAGTACAGACGTTATTAGCGGTGTACCTCAGGGTTCTGTACTTGGACCTTTATTGTTTATTTTTTTCTTAAATGATTTGGAGTGCAATCCAGCAAATGCAACTCAGGAAAAGTTTGCAGATGACTTAAAACTTCACGCAGCAATAATAACTACTCAGGAAAATTTGGGACTACAGGCTGAAATTGAATATGTCTTTGAGTGGGCGTGTAATTGGCAGTTGCCAATCTCGTATGCCAAGTGCAAGAGTTTTCATGTTGGGAGTAAAAATCCTACTTTTGTATATACCGTAAATAATGAAAAGCTGCCAAATACTAATATTGTGAAAGATTTAGGTGTATGGTTCACCCACGACATGAAGTCATCAGTACATTGCAGCCATGTAGTGCTGGCTGCAAACTGCAGATCAGCTATAGTTCGACGATGCTTTAGCTCAGGAAACATCCACACCAGGTTATGGGCATTCAAGGTGTACGTTCGTCCACTTTTGGAGTACGCAAGCCCGGTTTGGTCGCCGTATCTCCTTAAAGATATCGACCATCTTGAGTCGGTTCAGCGACGTTTTACAAAATATTTGCCAGGTATGCGCGACTTACCATACTGTGTGCGTCTTAAACAGCTGGGTCTCGACTCCTTAGAACTCCGTAGGCTGAAAGCTGATCTTACGTTAACATTCAGTATTCTCCATTGCCAACTATCAATTGACCTACCATTCTTTGATCTTAGTCCCGTGACGTGGACAAGGGGTCACAGTCACAAACTGGTAATACAAAAAGCAAGACTTGATTGTAGAAAAAATTTCTTTGCGTTACGGGTGGTGCCAGTATGGAATTCACTGTCTGAAGAAGCAGTAACGGCCTCCTCTGTTGACTGCTTCAAAAAAATTTTTAATTTGATGGATTTGTCAACGTTTTTAAAGCGACCAGAGTACTGCTCAGTAAACTAAATTTTTAGTTTTTTTTTAATTTTTAAAGTTTTTAATATTTTTTTTTAACAATCTTTTTCTCCAGTTTACTGGTATATAACAATTGGCCTCCCAATCTACCCCTTTTTCCACTCGCCTGGCGATGCCATCGGGGACCTTTGAGTCCCTGGCAGGTCTAACCTTGGTGGCAAGGCAGGCGAGCCCCGAAAACCTTTCCTTCCCATCAAAACTTTTCCTGGCCGTGCTTCTCAATGTATTTTTTTTTATCTTCATGTTTCATTGTTCCCATTTATTATCGAAATTTGATTGTCATTTCTTTGGCTGGCAGTCAGTGATCCGATGTGATCCTTACCAGACCAGTTGCTTTAGCAACAAACTATTTATTACTTATTACTAAACCAAAAAAACAAAAAAAACAAAAAACACGTTCTTCTGATAATTTTACCTTACATGTGAATTTTCTAGGGCTCAAGTTCAAAATTTAGTGACCCGATAAGAAATTCGAACAACTGAAGTTAATAGCGTACCAATGAACATTAAACCTCTGTTTCAACTCAATGAGCAGCGAGTTAGATGAAATTCACAAGGACAAAACTTCGGTAATAGCACGTGAGAATTTCCATTTCCAGACCGTCTAATTTACATTCAAGAAGTTCATAAATCACACCTCTGTGAGAAATGGGTGGTTCCTCGTCGTTGCCCGTAGCAACAAAAACAACAACGCCGCCCGAGGAAGGCGGATCTGCATTATATTTCTAACGGTATTTAGGCTTGTGTTACAAGGACGGAATCATCACGACCACTCACGTGAAATAGTTCGGGCAAATTCGGTGGCTGATCAAAAGTAATCCGAAGTTGGCCATCGCCCAAAATCAAGGCTTCTACAAGGACGAAAGAGGTTTTAAAAAATTTCAACTCGAAAGTTCAGTAGTTTTTTTTCTTTATATAAGAGCTCCAGATATGTGAAGGCTGAAATATATGAAACGAAAGTCCCTGAAGACTCGCTGATGACGTATTAGCTAAAGTTCCTTACAGCGTGACGTCAACGCTGAAGCATCAGACCAACCTGACCTATCGTGTTCTAAAGTAAAAACTAAAATTTAAACATGTGATTACAGCGGTAAGATTTCACGTGGACTAAACGTACAGGAGCACTGCGGTATATGAAACCTTATAAGAAAGTTTATTTGTGTTGCTTTGCTATTCCTTTGGGTTCGAAGAGGCCACTCTTCGACCCCAATAGAATAGCAAAGGAACACAAATAAAGCTTCCTGTAAGGTTTCATATATCGCAGTAGCCCTGTACTGTTTAGTCCATGTGAAACCTTACCACCGTATTCGCATGTTTTTGCAGATTTTTCTTTAGATCACAATAGCCAGATTGGTCCATTCTACTTAGCGCTGAAAAATCGTAAAAAAACTAGTCTTAGTGTGTAGACCTACAGATTCAGTAATTCAGGGTTTGGTTTTCTTTAAGAACTTCCGCATTTCTTTAAAAACTAAAAAAAAAACTTATTATTAAATAATAATAGTAATAATAATAATAATAATAATATGATTTATTGTCGTCTCCAACGATATTAAGACACTTAGTACGATGGTAAAGTACCAAACCCACCTGTTATAAATTTCTCACGTTGCCAGAGCGACGGTAACGCATGCGCATTAGCGGTTTAATTATATAGATTTGACGTTTCTGAGGCGGCGGCCTTTCATTAAGGAGGCTTCGGCTGAGGACAGAAACGATTGCAGAACCGCTTTACGTTTCTGCGAGCAAAATAGTTTATGGGTTAAGCAAGCAAAGGAGTGCTTCCACTGGCGTTGGCGGGGCCACTCGATTGCTTGAGTTGGTGGGCGAAAAAGTATAGATGTGCCAAGTGAATGGCCTCCTACGCTATACTCACTCAGCCGAGCAAACGACCTCGTGTTGAACGTGAGTCAGTGGGAAACCGAAACTTGACAATAGGGGGCAGTCGGGCTCATCCCCGCCCACGCCCACTCCCCCCCCCCCCCCTCAATTTTACCGCATCAGGCAGGTGCAACGGACGGGACTCCATACATGTTCCATGGAGGTTGACACAAAAAATTGATGGATGCTTCGTGTAGGGGGAAAAAATGTTCATGTTACCCAGGAAGCGAAGCAGCTTCGTGTGTCGTGTAATGGTTTTGTCACGAAATGACGACAAGTAGCGAGCAGAAATCAAAAAGAGATTTCTGTAATTGTGGCCCGCTGTAGCTCAAAATCACTAGGCTGGGGATCGCTGGTGACGGAGGCTTTGTTGAGGCGGTGTATGCCAATTGTTGCCCAATGCTTTCTGTGGACTTGGTGTATAGTTAAGTGGTTTTACGGCCTTCGCAATTGAATTCCGCAGAAAATAGGAAGGAAGTTTTATTGCCGAACGCGAGGGATTGTGTTTTGTTGTAAATGAGAGTTTCTTTCTGCACACTGAAATACAACATTGCAATTAAGTCGACATATCTAGTTTTGTAAAGCAAGGAAGGAGGGTTTGGGGGTAGGAAAATTTTCTTTAAATCGAGCCCATTTGGCTTTCCGTCTTGTAATTAGGATAGGGTTGCTTTCCTGTTATGGTAGTGCGAACTTTTGGGTGGCTTTCACCCATGCGCACGTGTGGACATATGGAATAGTTGAATAAAACAGGTTTAGCGGCGTACCTCAGTTACTTAAGCACTAAGTCCATCCTATTTCTTATGATCCTGCCCTAACCCTAAGTCTAACGTTCGGGGTAACTTTAAAATTGAGTTGGTTGAACATTTTCATCTTCTTCAGTTCAGGAGTTTAAGTAGTTTAAGTAACGTGTTTTAGGCCTGATTTTAATATTGGTCTAATGTGCATCAAAATATAAAAGCCGATAGCCCTTTCGATTTTTAACGCAATGGCGGAAGCTATTCCTTTTTGTATGTTACTGGTGCGGAGGAAAAAAAAAACAATTGTATGTTAAAAAATATGTAAAATTTTGGGCCTAAGTTTAACACGGATTCACTACTCGTTCAAACAGTGGCGTATAGTCTACCCATTCTAAGTGCAACACTTAATAACCTCGTTATTTTTTTCTCTTTGTGTTCTAGAAATAGGCGTTTCATGATTATTAAAAAAAAAACAGAATTTAACTTTTAACATTGCTTTAAAGGGAGTTGGGATAAAAAAAATCAATGCACGATGCCATTATTTTTTTTTACATTTTTTTTTCAAATGTACGTTTTTTTTTTTATTATTTTCATCTTTGCTGTACTACGATTTTTAGGGTTTCTAAAATTTTCTTCATTCATTTTTGTTTAAAAGTATTAACTCGAAACAAAAAAAAAATCTTTGTTTTTAAAAACCTCTCCTTATCCAAATCTGGGATCGTTATCGACCCTCAAACATGTCAAGGTCGACATTTGTTTTAAGAGATAAATCTTCGTAGACAGACCGACAAAGTTTATATATAGACACATGGAACACGAAGGTACTTAATTACACTTACCGGTCCGACCAGCAATGAACTTTAGCGGTGTTAAATGAACTTTTCAACTCACGCTATTGCGTTAATACTCACAATAATAGCCGTTACGAGATTTGAATTTGTTTTCACGGTGTCATCCACTCACGGCCTCGAAAATGATGTAAAATTGACGTAATCGTTAGTGTTTTTTTTGTGTGCAAAATGACGTACAGTAACTAGAGCGTCATTCTTGCGTTTTACTATCGAAGTTATTGATGAAAAATTTGCCCCATGGTTAAACAGTGATATATTAATAGCTACGAAACATTTTGGGGGAGAAAGGTCAGTTGGATTTTGAAATAGATTTTCGGAATAAAATTTAAGAAAGTACCAATACTTATTTCCCTTGAAATTCAACAAAATACAGTTATTCGGTTAACTAATTTTGTAGTTTTGTTGATGTATAAAAATAAGTCCTCCGAATTTCCCTTGTCTGTATTTTTTTTTTTAATTTTTGTCCGGTGGTGACCACTAGCTTGCTCGGTTTTCTAGTCTGAAAGTTCTGTGCCATCCTAGGTTTTTAAAACTAGTTAAAATTCGGCGCGACTATAACATGTTCAGCAGGAAAGTTAACTTGGAAATGGGGTTGCTTTTGCTTGCAAAGCGGATAGTGCGGATGCAGTTCCAGCCCTATTAGAAGCAGCCTGCCTCTTTGTAATTTCACGATGTCTATCAGGAAGTATACGGTGAAAGTTTCAGACATTCTCAACATGGGAAGGGGTTACTCAACCTTTGAATGTTGTCGGTATTTTTTAATGTGTATGTAAGGATCGAGGTTGGGGGGAGGGGGGGGGGGGCGAGCATTTTCTTGGACCGTTCGTCTAGTAGACGCGAATTCGACAAAAATGTGAATACAATCGGGGATCTTCGATGAATCAATCAATACAACGCAGGTGCGCGAGAAACAGTGCGAGATTTTCGCTATATGCATTGGAAAGGGAGCGGCCATTGTTTTAACGCAAACACGAATGGTTCCGTGGTTCGCGCCATTTTTATTGATTCTTTCATCTTATTGGATGACGATTTTGCTGGACCAGCTGGATGACTTGACTCAAGCTGGACTAGTAAAGGAACGAATCCTTATGATCAATCGTAAACCGGACAACTCCAACGTTTAACTTGTGTTAAGAGTGCTACCTATAAAGACTATCGACAATGCGACTGAAAATGTTGCGTTTGTTGATTCATCATGGCACTAGACGGACAGCACCATCACTAGCTGAAGTTTACCTGAAAATTTTAAAAATATAGTATGTGTATAGCAGTTCGAAACACTCCTAACTTATTCAATTCCAAACATTTCGATACGTAACGATCAAATGTTAATAAAATAAAATAAAGGGACAAACTTAGTTACTAATTCGTTATTCCATCTTGATTTTATATATCATTATTCGTTCTCTTGACCAGTATGCTGTTGAATCTCGATCGATTCGGGAAAAAAAATTACGTTAAAACCTTTCCATCTGCTTGAAATGGAATGAAACAAAAGGGTTTACTCGAAATTGCGTGATATTGCCACGCAATCAGTGCATCTTTCCAGCGCTTATTTTTTTGTCCCTTTTACTCCATAAACGCCTGTTAAATGTGGTAGTAGCTAGGTAGGAGGCAGGTGTAAACCGTAGCATATGACTCTGCCTACCCACATTACGTGCCATAATAATACGTAATTCTGCCAGAGCAGTAGGGATGGCAAAAGTACAGCGGTGACAAACAGCCTTCATAATTATTATCCGATATAATGCGTTCAGCTGTGTAACGGAGGACATTTTTAGTGACGTGCTGTGTAAAGCAAAGTTCTCATCCTGCAGCTGTTGACTGTCAACTTTTGAACCCGTTATCGGAGCCGTTTGAAAATTTCTGCAACGATTTTAAGTCCGATTTTTGGATCTAAGTTTGTAAATCAATAAAATTGTTGAGTAAAAAAAAATTATTTTGTAGGCGAAGCTGGATGGTTGTAAAAATGTGTTCTCTGATGGAACAGAAGGCCCACAACTGTCATATACTTGGAGTAAATTTAATTTTCGGCAATATTGTCCTTGCTTGTTCACAATTTAAAAGATTAAAAACGCTAAAACAACAGGGACAACCTCAAGCTGCCCAACAACGTGCCGCCATCTTGAAATCTTCCAAGATGGCGGCACGTTGTTGGGCAGCTTGACGTTGCAATGTTGTTTTAGTCTTTTTCGACGTAAATCCTCATATGGTGACGAAGCTGTTTACATGAAACGAAACTACGCAGCAAACGGTACCACAGTACAAATTGTTAAATAAAACGCAGTTTCGAAATTTCCGTTACTACGGCAACACAAATTCTCAACACCATGAGTTTTGCTACGTACATACGTTCATGGGCTATCTATCACGTGAAGCATTTTGCGTGAAACATTTTGCTACGTATTTTCATGGAAACGTAAAAATTTTAAGAAATTTTCCTGTTGCGTTCTGTCGTGTTTTCGGGGGTTGGGAGAGAATCAGACGTTAACTGCGAAGAATTCTTATATTTTAAAGTTATATTTATTCCTGATGTATACACTACTTCTTTTGTATTATGTAGTAGCAAGAATTTATATGGTTGGGGAGGAGAATTTGTGACTGAGACCCCTTCTGAAACGTCTTAGATTCATTCCTATTAGTTCTGTCTAAGTTTATAGAGGGCGCCATTTGTTTTATGTGGGAACTTCTACTCAGTTTTCAGTCTAAAATTAAACTAAACTAAACGAAACTATAGCTTGTATTTAATTATTATTTAGTTTAGCATAGTTGTAATTTAGTTTACTTTAGATTTGGGCCGAAAAGTGATCAAAAATTACCAGATTGAATGCGTGGCGCCCTCTGAAAATTTGGACGGAACTAATAGGAATGAAGGTAACACGTTTCCATAGGGACTTTTTAGAGTTATATTCTCCTCTGTAATAGTAAAGGAAACGCAACAGCAGAACAGCGAAAATTGTACACTAAAAAAATAGCCTCAAGACTTTTTTCTAATGAACACTTTCCGAAAGTAGCCGTCGTAGCGGCTTCGGTTAGCCTTTATTATGAGAAGACCTTGGAGAGACTGCTCAAATTGTAGGAGCAGACTGGTAGGAGCGTCTGAGTTGCAATCTGGAGCTTGTTGGTTCGACTCCCAGGCACGTCATCTCTACGAAACGTAGGCCTACAGCGGTTTGTGTTTGTTTGTTTGTTGTAATTTAAACCTATAGTGAACGAATTTAAAAAAAAAATCGTTCGCAGTGGACTCCGCGATTAATTTTCTTGTCCGTGTTGGATCTTCTGTTGGTGAAATTAACCATGCATCTCTATTCTTTTTTTCCAGCCGTGTGCATGATAATCGGTGTGCTGAGCTACCCAGCTGGATGGGACGCCCCCGAAGTGCGTGAAGTTTGTGGCCCGACAGCGTCAGCGTTCCACGTGGGAGAATGTTCTGTGAGATGGTCTTTCGTGCTGGCCATCATCGCTTGCTGCGATATCGTTGTTCTCGCCATACTTGCCTTCGTACTTGGCACGAGGTACATCAAGCTTGCGCCCGAACCCCCCTACCCCAGCACCGTCTACAAAGGTAAATGTTTGACATCTTTTGCAGCGAAAAGCAGAATAGAGCCAACATTGTGAACTCCTAAGGATGACGTGTGAGCAGCATTGCCCGTGGTTCTCATAAGCGCCCGAGTCAATAATTGTCTGCCACTTTACTCCTTTTTAATGTTTAATAGATAAAAATAAATAAATAAATAAAT